>JAJSOF020000029.1:21549930-21779930 GCA_025594305.2 Periplaneta americana | reverse complement strand
CTGCCATCATCGCTTGTTCCAAAATTAATTATTTCGCCAATGGCATCATCCATTCGGAATTATCTTCTTAATCGTAGGTACTACTTTCTGAACACGATATAATTCTTCGATTGTATCCCGAATAACATGTTGATCGAAGTCGTCCACTTCAACTTTACACAAGTCTAATTCTGGAATGAAATAATATGTTTAATAGAACTATAAGAAAATAATAACTTGCAAAAGTAATTCATTATGTCGCTCTCAATACACACACTATTGTACATAACTATTGTAGCAATAATTTCTAAACATTACATACCTATTCTTTCCCGGAGTAGTGTGAGGTTCATTCGGTTGTAATTCAGTATTATTTTTAATTCTCTTCACGGAACAATACTTTTGCCAGAGTATTTAGCCGCTCTCTCATATTCCTTAGCAAGAGGTTCCAGCAAATATTTGATTAATTTTCCCTCCTCGCAACGCTTGATTGTATTATATTTGCGATAATTTCTCTTTCTCGGCTGTGGATAACAGCGTTACTTTTTCTCCGCGGTGGTGTGATTTCACCATAATTACTACCCTGTGGTTGCTGCTCCATGGTAACACTACTGGTACGCAGTGAAGGAAATAGTACTATGTTTCTTGACAAGAGATTATGCTGCGGAGCATGCGCAAACAACTCAGTTGGCTCCACCCGCGTTACGCGCTTCCTTCCCTCTGCCCCTCTGTCCCCGCTCAGAAGGTTCAAGATAACTTGCAATAACAGTACTGTCATCCATTTGTCTACGTCGCATCCCGGTTTCCCCCACCCGCTTCTATTCGCCTCTCTGTAAAGGCTAGTGGCTGAGCTGTCTTAGCTCTTTTCTGAGAACATTAAATTCTGTTAGGAATTGGACGTCTACGTAATATTATACAACTGTTTAAAATAACTTAATTAAAAGGGCCTCGTTAAGTAATTAACTGTCACGTGATTTTCCCCTTTCTACGACCCTACGACATAACCACTTGGACGGACAGTAGATAGCATGTCTGAGTAATTTTATCTTTTCGGATCGAGCAGAAGTGAAGATTGAATTTACAGTGCGTAAGGTATTCTTTTATAAAGTAGGTACAGAATTATTTCAACATCAGTTACTAGTACGAAGGACGAAACTGGTAACTGGAATTAGGTGCAATAGTTTATAGTGCGATAAGATGCATATTAGAACTGAATTCTGTATCGAAATGAACGGCCACCATTTTCAAAAATGTGTTTAAATATCCATATTAGATTATTTTTCAATTTAACTTTTTTCTCTATATCGATCGTCTAGTTCAAAAGTGCGACAACTCAAAACAACAAGTTTTGAGATATCTTCAGTTGAAAGTTCCAAATAAATCACATAGAAAGGAACAGATTTCTGGTTCATAACCACGACAGTTAGAAATGAGTCAGTATTCAGGACGAGTATATCACAGTCTTCCAGTTCATTATTAATACATTTCGAAATGTACTAGTAATGAATTAGTATTGTCCATAGTTACAGCATAATTACTTGTAGAGCATTGTAGGGGAGTTAGGCCTAAAATGACATACTTGGGTAAAATTACATACTATGTGTTTTGTGAAATTGACCAAAACAAATTTGATAAGAATACATAATTATTTTTTTCAGGATTTTCTTAAGGTAGGCCTATGTCATTTTAGGCCTAGTTCCTCTATTTCGTTTTTTTTTTCTTTTTTGTTGTAAATATAACTTATCTCAATATTGAAACGGAAAGAGCTCCGAAAGGGGCTTACAGTAGTATAAATAACTAAAAAAAATGGCAATTTGATATTGTACGCTAATGTGCTATAGACAGTATAATATACACTGCATAATGAATAGGTGCAAATGGACAGCTCAGTTCGTGAGTAAAAAAACTCATTATTAATAGTGTACTGTATTTTGAATAAACAAAAACCTAATGAAAATTATCAAACTCAAAATCGCGATATTTCCTAGTTTAAGTAAATGGATGAACTACTTTTCTTCCCTCCTATAGGTATCTAGTAAAGTGATTTGTTTGTATATTACCCCAGTATCATCGAACTCCGGTCGTAGAAGGGGCTAGCAAACGGTGTTTACGATTCTCAACCGTTGATCAAAAGATATAGCCAGGTTAATATTAGAAATGTTAGTAAAAATAAAATGATATCCCTGTGTAACATACACGGTGTTCCATTTCAAACCTCCATGATTTCAAGTAATCAGTGCTAACAACGTGTGCGGATTTACGAAATGAGACTGGTACTAAAAGAAAGAGAAACTCAAAGAATTTGTATTTCATTTGTTTGAAGTTGATGGTTTTGTCACTACGTTGCGCAACAATCGCAAAAGCAAAAATGGCGACTCCACACCAACGCGGGAAAACGGTGGTGTTATATGCGGAGACGAAATCCGTGATTTCAACGTAATGAAATCACAGACGAGTGAATGCAGGAGTTGCACCTGATGCAAAATCAATTAGACTCTGGTTCAATAAGTTTCTTACGACCGGCAGTGTCCTAAAACAATCTGGTGGAACTCGGAGTTCCGTGACAGAATAAAAGGTGGAAGAAATTCGAGCGGGATTTCAGAGAAGCCCGAGTAAATCCATTCGTCAGGCATCAATGCAATTCAATGTGCCTCCAACTCTGTAATTTATTTCTCCTCATTCTATGATATAAATTCAGGTGTATCTCAAGGTTCAGTCTTAGGCCCTATACTATATACAATTTATACAGCTGATTTCCCAATTTCTAATAAAGTATTGGTGGCTACTTTCACTGATGACACTGCTATTCTTGCTTCACATGAAGATCCATCAACAGCATCTGAAAACCTGCAGAATGAATTGAAAGAAGCAGAAGAATGGCTAGCTAAATGGAGAATACAAGCGAGTGAAAACAAATCAGTTCATGTTACTTTTGGAACCAGAACTGAAAACTGTTCTCCTGTAACACTTTACAACGAAGAACTTCCCGAAGCAGACGATGTTAAATATTTAGGTATGCATTTAGATCGCCGATTTACATGGCGTAAACATATTGAAACTAAACGTAACGAATTAAATTTTAAAACATCAAAAATCTATTGGTTATTGGGACCTAAATCAAAACTGTCATTAGAAAATAAACTTATTGTTTATAAAGTCATACTAAAACCAATCTGGACATACGGCATCCAACTGCTAGCAATTGAAACATTGAAATACTGCAGAGGTATCAGTCTAAAACTTTACGTTCCATTGTCACTGCACCATGGTATGTCCGCAATGATGTCATTCATCGTGACCTCAACATTTCAACTGTGAAAGAAGAAATCTCTAAATTCAGTAAAAAATACCTGCACCGATTAAATCAACATCCCAATCATCATGCATTAAATTTGCACGATAATAGTCAAACAATAAGAAGACTTAAAAGGACCAATGCTCTTGACCTTCCATTTATTTTTAATACAGCTATTTGAAACATTGTTATTTTTCTTTTGGAGTGTTGTCATGGGATAACATCTCCACTCATGTCATATTCTTTTATAATATTTACTTATTGTCTCTTGTAGATAGATTGTAAATGTGGCATGTGTTAAATAAAAAAAACTCTGTAATTTCGTTGCGTTGAAATCACGGATTTCGTCTCCGCATATCGCACTAGCGTTGCTATGGAATCGCCATTTTTGCTTTTGCGAATGTTGCGCAACGTAGTGACAAAACAATCAACTTCAAACAAATGAAATACAATTTTGTTCATTTTATCTTTAATTTAGTACCAGTTTCATTTAATAAATCCGCATTCCTTGTTAGCAATGATTAATTGAAATCAAGGAGGTTTCAATGGAACATATTGTATTTTAATCTTCTATATGTGAGAAATATTTTCCTAAAATTTTGACATATCTTTTTGTTACGCCTGTATATATTTGAATCGTTTATTTTAGAAAGGACACAAGTCACATTTTTGTGGAAATTGATGGTTTGTTAAAAATACACTCTTTTGGAATCGGTGCATTAAGTTTAAAAAGGGCTCATTCCAATTCGACTCCATTTCCCAATAATTGAATAGGTATGTCCGTCAAATTGCTTATCAAAATCACAATGATATAAGTAACAAAATATTACAACATTCATTTTACAACATTTTACAATGTAGTTTTATAATGTAATATTTTGTTAATTATATCATTGTGATTTTGATAAGCAATTTGACGGACATACCTATTGAATTGAGCACGAGTTCTGCTCTTTCAGGAGTGAGCTAAAGTTTTATCTGTTTATATTACATTTTGTGTTACAATTATTAGAAAAATAAATAAATACAAATTATTGTAAAATATCTTATCGGACCCACACATCACGTTCATCTAATTTCGACTCCTTTTGCTGTATGAAGGTTAGATAAATACGTTTATTTCATAAAGGGCACATAACCCGGATATGTGTCCTTTCTTCACTAAACTGACTGCAGTCACATTGAAATTGAACATACAGTATCAAAAAAGTTCTCAAATATGTTGAAGAGGCATACTCTTTCTTTGACACCATTGTGAATTGGCCAACTACACCACAGGGTAATGCAGAGTAAAGTTTTACATGCCAAAGCGAAAATAAGAGGCTTATTTCAATGTTTATCACTATTTTGTACATTTGTTGTTCATTAAAGCATTGATTTATAATATGTTCACTTTTTCAACTCTCATTGTTCCTGTGTTTAGTTTAGAAAGGGCACATGTCCAAGATAAAAAAATCCATAGAAACCATATTTTTCATTAAAAGATTTTATGCTCGGCCATGCCGAAATATAGTAATTATACACCTGGTAGCAGCCCTTTAATGGACCTCATTAAAGTACACCTATTCATTGAAGTTCAGGTGTTCCACCAATTAGAAAATACCATTGTAGCAATATGAAAGCGCAAGTATCGATTATTCTCGGATATGCCACGGAGGTTGGAAATCCAATACTGTCGTAGAAGGTTATGTTGAAGAATCGATCCAAAATAAAATTGAAATCTCAAATACAATATTAAACTCAGTCGAAAAGAACAACACACATCAATTCACCGTCATCTTCCAGCCTTTCACAAAGCACATTCTAGCAAATTCATTTCTCCAATTGCACAATAAATCACCTATATTTGAAACAAAGTCAGTTCTGTTACTATAATAATTAGCGTTAATTGTAAATAATATTCACATAAATTCAATTTGTCATCTCGTTTTTCAATGTCTAAATCAATTTCAAGGTTATATCAAGATTAATGTTTATTTTACTCTCTAGATTATATCAAGGTCAATGTCGACATTTGTTTCTCGGAAAAAATCAATACTTTCGAGTCTGCGCACATCTTACAATTTAAGAGGTATTGCACAAGGTCAGTTCCGCTCCTCAGTCAGATAAGAATAACATGAATACTTATGAATAATTTCAAGTTAGAAATATGGTCGAGCATAAAAAGTGGTGTGAAACTTGACTATAATGGTAATTAAGACGCTCGTATGAAAATTATGAAACTCGCTTGCGCTCGTTTCATAAACATACTCGCGTCTTAATTACTACCATTATAGACTCGTTGCATAATGTACTATTAAACTCGTGTGTAAAAATGTATATTTTAGTGTCCTTCCCAAGATGCAATTCAAAGAATTGAAAAAAAAAATATTTAATTTAAACAGTGTTTGTGCCCCCTATAAAATTTGGAAAATGTGACTTATGCCCTTTCTAAAATAAACGATTCATTTACAACAATATAAATAGTATTTAATTTGTATAAATGAGATGTAATTGATATGAGCATTTTTCCAGGGTTCCTGAAGGGGCGGAGCACACTATATTTCCGTACCACATACCAAAGGACTGCAACGAATTGGCCTCCGATTGTCCTCTGTCATTACTTCACATTCTCTCTCTCGAACAAATCGAACACCTGTAACTTGCCATGTGTAATTAACCTGTATGTACATTGAAAGACAATTTTAAATATAAATCATTTATTGTTACTATTCTCAGAATATTACTTCCTTTTGTATCAATGCCAGATGGCCATATTCGAGCAGGCCTATATTAAATGTATACTATATTATTCTAGTGAGAAGTAAGAATCTATAATATGTACAGGGTGAGGCATTTAAAACAGCCCACCTGATTAGCACTGCCATTTTTAGTGATAGAAGAACATTCTTTAGACAAAAGTTGTTTGACTTGAAGTGGGACATCCTCGTCCTCGTTTCCTGGGGACAGTCCCTGGATTTTGCTTTTTGTACCGAATAAAATTCGACCCCGGAATGTCCCCAAATTTAACAATTTGTACCTAATATTCTCAGATTTTAGGTATTATTATAATTTTATGAAAATGCTCTTGAATATAACTGTATCTTTGGTACTCATTCATACCTGAGGAATGTACGAGTATATTGGAGAGATATGCTGTAGGAAGAGACAAATTTGAAGACACATTCCACTATCTTTCTTCGAATGTAGATGTACAAGTACTTGACCTGAATGAAATAATTATTTTATAAAATTTCTTGTCTGAAGAAATATGTGACTTCACAGGAAATAGCAAAGTTTAATGAAAAAATACTACCCTTTGCTCAAAATGCAGTGAAATTTTTTAAGTATCTCCGAGAAAATGATTTTCTGTGTGCAATTCCAGAAGTTAATCGAAATATCTCCACATTCTTTCTGGAAATAATGTTCAGTGAAGAAATTTTTTTCTTCTATGAGAATGTTGTGGAAATCCAAAAAGTCCAGAATGGGTTTAGAAACTGTTCGAGCCATGCTTGCTATCTGAACCAACTTCAATATGCCCTGTCAGAAATTCGTTGCAGAATTGAAATCATGAAAAGACCTGCTTAAAAATTAACTTTTCTGAAAATATCATCAGTTTAAGTAATAGTTACGTAGAATTAATATTTTAATGTTTAAATAGAATGAGTGTTTTATTTCTTTAAGGTGTGTGAAAACAATAGGCCTATAAGTGAATGGCAAACTTACAGAAGTGTTAAGGATAGTTTTTTCATATATCGATATCTGTCCCTGGAAATTGTAAAAAAAATATGGTAACCTTAATATAAAGTCATATTGATAGTTTTTAGTGTTGTGGAATTTAATCGATTAATCTAATGGATTAATCGATCAATTTGTGTTGTAAGATTAATCGATCAGAAATATTTAATCGAATAATCTAGTCGATTAAAATTAATCGGTTGTAGTTGATATTAATTACTATTTTGTTAAACTCAACTAAAAATTCGGACAATATTCCTCTCTCGCATTGTTGTCAGCTCATCTTCCTAGCACATGAAATACATACTTTTCTGGGATTCGTCCCCCTTATCCCTTATAAAATAGCCTTGTCTACACTGTGTGCAAGTGAAAGCGTAACTATCTTCTTCTATTTATAAAATCTGGTAATTCGATTACAATAGGGGCCAGTCTTCTGTTTCGACCGCTGTACTTTTGCAGTTGCAGTTTTTGTACTGAGTTTGTATATGAAGGCTGTGTTTAGTTTGATAAAGAAAAAAATAAGTTTTCTGTGGTCTGTGAAAAGTGTAAACTCCATTATGTCATATGAGAATTTGAGAGGTAAACTCGGTGAAACGTTTGGATTTAAATTGAACGATCGTGGAGAAGTGCTCAACAGAAAAATTTTCTTTTTCGTATTTAGTGATGCAGGAAACCTTGTTACTAAACGTAGAGAGGCACTTAATTCGGAGCATGTGAATGCACTCACATGTTTAAAATCATGGATGAAGCAGTATTAACTAGTTGAGTCTTCATACTTTTTGTTATTTATGTTTGTCTAAAAATTCCCGGAGAAATTGACACAATCAATTATAAGCTTCATAATAAATATGTTAGTAAATAATTAAAATAGTTGTTTTATAATATAACGACACAATATGTACAGATATACAGGGACATCATTTCATTTTTACTTCAATTTTTATTGTACCTGAGTTTTTGAATGTACTTCACTCCCACCCCTTCAACCGTCTTTCACACAGATCCAAGACCGCATATACAGTCATGATAGCCACAGTACGTTCCAAAAAAATGTTCACATTTTCCAGTGAGAAAAAGCTTTCAATATTGAATCATTTTCGCACAGGTACTGTCGTCCATTTGCCTACGTCGTATCCCGGTTTCAACAACCAGCTTTTATTCGCCAGCTAGTGGCTAGGTTGTCTTAGCTCTTTTGTGAGAACATTAATTTCTGTTAGGAATTGGACGTCTACGTAATATTATACAACTGTTTAAAATAACTTAAATAAAAGGGCCTCGTTAAGTAATTAACTGTCACGTGATTTCCCTCCTTTCTACGACCCTGCGATATAACCACTTGGACGGACAGTACATAGTATGTCTTAGTAATTTTATCTTTTTGGGCAGAAGTGAAGATTAATTTACAGTATGTAAGGTACTCTTTTATAGAGCAGGTACAGAATTATTTCAACATGAGTTACTAGTACGAAGAACTGGTAATTGGAATTAAGTACAATATGCTATAGTGCGATAATATGCACATTAGAACTGAAGCTTCTATCGAAATGTGTTTAAATATCCATATTATGATTACTTTTCAATTTATCTTCATTCTCTAAATTGTACGCTAATGTGTTGTAGACAGTATAATATACACTGCATAATGAATACGCCCACATGGACAGCTCAGTTCTTGAGTAAAAACACTCATTGTTAATACTGTACTGTATTTTGATTGAACAAAAACCTAATGAAAATGGTTAACACAAAAGCGCAATATTTCCTTGTTTACATAAATGGAAAAAACTACTTTTCTTCCCTCCTATACCTAGTAAAGTGATTTGTTTGTATATTACGTCAGTATCATCGAACTCCAGTCGTGGAAGGGGATAGCAAACGGCGTTGATCCAGAGGTATAGGCAAGTTAATATTAAAAATGTTGGTAAAAATGAAATGATGTCCCTGTACAACACTTAATGATTATGCTTATCACCGAACACAAGTTAAATGTAACAATAAATTGTGTATTATAGTATATTACAACATTTTTTCAAATCGATCAAAACTGGATTAATCTATCGATTAATCGATTAAATTCAAATAGTTAATCGATTAAATATTTTGATCGATCAACAGAACTATTTTTTTCATAGATGGTGGAGTAAAGGGGATCTGAAAGCCTGCTTTTTATTTTAAATTGATTGAAATTTTTTGCTATTTATCGTTTAACAGTGAGTTTGAAGGAGCATACGACGGAGGTATCTTGAGGGACATTCAAGATAACTGAAGGACAATGACTAGGAGAAATAATTTACTAAGAAACCGATAAATTACTTCGTTTCCCTATTGTACAGTTGGAATCATAAAATAGAGTGTAAACAAACATTCAACTCTTTGTATATTTCCTTTGTGTATCTGTTTGCACGAAGACCAGATTAATCTGTGATACTCTGTAGTAATGGTCAGAAGAATAATTCTTTCTGAAGTTATTCAGGCGCTCACAATGATTTTCACAAAAGATGACCGACAAGTAAGTGAAATTCATATTATCTTTCTAATTTATTGTACTTTACTCCATATTTCACAATTTTCTGCAACCCGCTATAGTATTCTCACTTTTATTCAGGAATAAAAACGACAATGGTATAAATATTTGCTTGCTTAAAATTACAAATAGCATTATGCTAATCTACAAAATACGTAATATTGTGAACGTATTTCTTATTTTGAATGAATTTTATTTAATTTGCTGTATTTTAGTGTGGATAGTTGTGTGTTCAGATTATAATTTATGTGTTTAGTTTGCACAATTTTTTGTAGATGTTTATTTTGCATAATTTAGTGTTTAGTCTGTATAGTTTGTCGTGTTTAGTTAGTATACATTTTTATGTGTTTAGTTTGTAAGTGTATAGTGTAAGCTCTCTTGGACTGGCTCTCCAAGTGTAGTAGACCTTCAGCTCACCCTACACTCCTGTAGGAGGCCGTTGGCCTTATGGGATTTCAGGCTTTTCGTATTTCGTATTTATTATTTCATTTTTTTACAGCGGCACTCATTTATTGGGACATCTTTAGTCTCTTCAATGACGCGATAAGAAAGTTCAACTGTTCTTTGTATCAAGTTCTCCGCTTTCGCATATTATTAATGGTTTTATGTCTAAAATTTTATAAGCAACTATATATTTCCTGAATCGAGCACCAGAGGTCGTAGCAGTCGCACAACTCTTAGAAGACATCTCTGGAGTCCTCTTTATGCAGAGGTAGGTTCTTTTACAAGCTATGAACGTATGGTACGTGTCCCTCAGCATCACTTTCTTCGCGAAGGAAAGCATGCTATAAATTTCTATTGTCATTAAAATTCATAATCCTCGGCCAGATTTGAACACAGGAACAGGATGGCAACCCAGACAGCAACCAGATCACCAAAAACCATGCCGTATAGATGGCGCAGGTACAGTCCATATTTCCTCTGTCGGAAGAAATGTTGCATTGTAAAATTCCTTTTCCGAACGAAAAGTTACATTTCTTTCGATCAATTTCTGCACATTTAAAGGACAAAACTAAATTTTATGAAGAGGTAGGTTCTTTTACCGGCTGTAAATACCATGGCTCGTGTCTCTGAGCTTCTCTTTCATTGCGACCACCAGAGGAATGAAGATGTTAAAGGAAAATTAAAAGTTAAAAATATAATAACAGAAATAGTAGAATAAATAGAGAAATGGAAACAACTTGTTGAAAGAATACTAGATTCCCGTTATTCGAAGACAGCTCTATCGTACAGACCAACTGGATGAAGAGATCGGAGAAGACCACAAAGAACATGGTTAGAACAGTGAACGAAAACAGACAAAAGTGTCTAAACCGGAAAATCAGAACAGGAAGAACTAAATTTATTTCAACCATTTGTTTGCTGCTCTCTTAAATTGATTGGGCATATTCAATCAATAGCTTTCTCAAAACAAGCTAAGAAATGTTTCACATAAAAGAGTTTTTATTTCGTAAAGGAAGCAAAAACGAGCAAAATTTCTATTAAACTTTATTGTTTGAAATTTCTCAAAGAATAACCCTCTAAAATTAATAATAATACTTACGGTTCATTCTGTGTTTCTAGTGTAGTTTACCTACAACACAGTTTTGCACAAAGATATTAATTTCATATCGTCTATGGGTATAGATATTGTACATACACAATATGTGATGTTCTACAAAATGTTTGCACACATTCGTAGGCTACCTTAAAAGGTAAGTCGTACTTCATACATTTATAATTCCTTTACCATAATTCACTGCATTTAATTGCGGAAAACGTCTTAAAATATATTCAAAATACACATTTTCATAGTGGCCCTATCGTTCAGACATTGTGTCTAGAGAGGCCCTTGGAAATTCTTTATGCTCATATTTTTCAACGAACTCTTTGATATAGGTACATATTTTATATAATTACCAACATTAAACATATAACACTAAACAACTATACTTGACTATTTTATTGCAAATGAGAAGTTGAGGGCATATCTTAATTGCCGTTAGATTTATAATGTATTTCTTTCATTATTTTTTGTAATGTTACAATTTTTCCGGCAGGAACATGATTTCCCTCTTCTCATGTCTACGTTGAACATTTTACAAAGTATGGTGTTTTCCTGCAGAATGTTCAGAGATTTGAGTACAGCGCTTTACACTTAATGTTTTTGGTATATTCGATTTGTAATTAAGAATTCCAATCAACAGGTTAATGTATGCAAAACGTATTTTAAAGTTGAGTGAGGCTTATTTGATGTAGATAGCTAACTTATCCTTGTTAATCAAGTACTCAATTATTACAAAGTGTCATAGTCGGAAGAAACGAAACAGACCAATCAGCAATACACCTAATGCATCCTGATTAGACCAGACTATACTAGTGGCCCCTGTCTCAAGACGTCTTGACTGTACAAATAACTTCAATCCAGTCTCTATGTGACCCGTGAATGAACTCTACCTATTGCATATAGCGATCGTTGAAGTTTTTTGGATGAATTTCAAAGGTTTGAGTGTACAAAGGATGTGAGGATCAACACTTTCCAGAAAACCCAAGGTACGTCATTTCGCTGGCAGGTATGGAATCGTTACATACAAGATACATTAAAATATTAATGGCGTGTTGTGCTTTTTATAACATAGTTTCTTCACCCTCACTGTTTTGGGAGATGTCTTTACCATACTGCCTTTATGTATGTACTCGAGTCTCGTCATCTGCTCGGTGATGTTTCTCTCCCTGTAAGGATAACAATATGACTTCAACAACATGGCTGTCCGAATCACTTTTCACTCACAACTCGACAACTTGCTGATCAGTTATTCCCTGGACTGTGGATTGGACAAGGAGGACCGGTAGCTTGGCCGTTACGATTTCCGGTTTTATCTCTAAATTACTTCTTTTTGTCGGAGCGAATTGAAGACGTCATCTACCAGATGCGTCCAACAACAAGGGCAGACATGATAGAAAGAATTAAAGCATTCTGTGGGTCTCTTAGCAGTGCTGAAGTCCTTCGAGCAACCCAGGACGTAAGCAAGAGATCACAGCGTTGTTTAGCACAGGGTAGTGGATATTTTGAGCACTTATGGAGAGTGTCGTGCTAGAATGAATGTTCACCATATCAGAACAACTGAAATACCGTATCTACAATTTATTTTTCTGCTTTATATGATTGTGAATAAAGAGTGAATGTTTGGAAAAAGTTTTAGTTGTTGTTTCTTTCTGAAATTAATATCTAAATATATCTTACACGATCTACCATATCATTTGAAAATTCAAATTTCACCTAGGTTACCCACACTCCCGGTTTGAATCGAAAAATGGGGATACCACCAATTGATTATATAAATAGGTTCTGATAACGAGATTTTCTTCCCGAACTCTAGTGTTATGTAGTTTTTGAGATATAAGGCTAATACAGTTGGTTTGAAACACTCAGTATATCTATATCTGAAATCTAACAGTTGTTGGAAAGAAATTGACGGAAATATATTGGAACACCTTGTGATTCCTTTCACTACCTAGCAGCATAACAGCTGAAGGAGTAGCTTGTGTAAATTGTATGTGTATATATTTATTCACACTGCAATGGGTATATACCCGGTGGTAGTGGTAAGTAATTACACTCAATAATGACAATAATAAACTTAAAATTAAAAACACAATTGATAATAATACTAATAATTAATACTAACAATAACAATAATACTAATAATAATAATAATAATAATAATAATAATAATAATAACAGGGAATTACATAAATTAAATGAAACGATCACTTAAAATAACATTTGAAATAAATATAATTTGTATCTTAAACCTAAGATCGAACTAAAACCCACGAGTATGATATGTTCATATCTGCACAAGTACCTTTCAATATTACACTCATTTCGCTGTCAACTCACTCACTGCACTGAAACTATGACACATTTCACTGATTCTGTCCTGAATTCACTAACACTTCAAAAACATTTCACTGTTCAAATACTTTGCACTGCCACTATAAACTATAAAGCTTCACTGACAGGAACACGTCTCACTTACACAACACACTTCACTGACACAACACACTTCACTGACACAACATAATTCTTCACTGATACAACACTTCAATAACAACATATCATTTACACCCTTTAAATTCTGTGTATAATTACCATCTATTAGTAAAGTCCTTAAGCCTATTTTTAAATACATTTTTGGTTGTTGGTGAAGCCTTTAGTAAGTCTGCAGGTAAAGGATTCCAGTCCCTGATAGTACGACTGAGAAAAGAAAACTTTCCAGTGTCCGTCCTCTGTCTTCTTTCCCTCAATTTATATGAGTGGTCGTTCCTTGAAGAGTAATTTGGCGGCTGCAACCTATTTTTTTATTTCTCTCCAGGCAGCTCACCTCTGTATGTTTTGAACAGTGCGCATAATCGAATTCGCAAGTTACCATACCGGTACTGTACTGTATTATTACCATTTTGTATCAAAATCGGTGGAAAAATATAATTTGTACTCCAGTAATTCATTCCCCTATTTTCATACGGACTGCACTTATAGAACTGTTAATCATTTCGTATGTTTACTCTATTTTGTTTCTGTGCTTACTCAGTTGCTATAGAAACATCAATCGTATCCTCATCGTGGAGGTTTCCTTAGCTCTAGAGTTTGAAGGTAAGTGCTCATATAAAAATAAGGATACAGATCATGGAATCCGTAAATCAGGTAACCTCAGTAATTTGTCCTGTGTAATTATTTTATTATCCTACTGGGATTGTGCTTAACGCGAAGAATGGGCGAAACTTCTATTTTCTACAATTTTTAACGTTGTTTCTTCAAATTTTGTATAATTCATCCCCCTTGCTTTCGTATAAGTTTCATTATGATCGGAGTAAGAGATTTTGAGTTATTCAAATTAGAAAAAAATAAGTATTTTCACAATCCATCTTCTCTTGAAAAATATCATTTTCTCTAATATGCTAACATGGTTACATTTATATCGATGGATAGAAAATGTAAAAAAAAAAAAAAAAAAAATGTACCTTCAAAATTTAAATTCTTAGTGTACACTAAATATGTTTCATTTTTTAATATCGAAACTATTTAGTTTATCAAAAAATACATTGTGTTTCGTTAACTACAGTAAAAATTTCATGCTCCTAGCATAAAAACTGTAAAAGCCTTTACACTTTGAACATCAAGAAATGAGCTGAAAAAATCGTGAGATAATAATGTTAATAATAATAATAATATAATAATAATAATAATATTTATTAATACTATACACTTGAGCTACATTAGGTATTGCAGCCCGAAAGAGCAGAAGCTCGTGCTCGGGCGCAGTTCAGATCAGTTATACAAAATATATCACAAAATTAAGAGAGTTCATTGAGCACAATCACATTAATAAATGGTAAAATACATACAGCATGTAATAACAGGGTCTATATACAAATAGAAAATACAAAAGTACATGAATATTAGAGTATCAATTTTTAACTCAATTAGCTTAAACAATTAAATAATTAATCTGATTTGTTTCTTAAATCTATGTGTGTTAAGTGTACTTAGCTCAGGGTAAGCTCTAATTAATGCATTATATATTTTGGGTCCAAAATTTCTGCTGTGTTTTAATCCAGCAGTTGTGTGGCATTTGGGAGTATTTAGAAAGAAACTGTAGTTTTGTCTCGTCTGGTATTCATGAGGATCAAATTTAAATTTATTGTGGTTTTTATGGAAGTAAATCAACAATTTTTGTTTATAAATTTGTTCTAGATTTGATACGCCAAATTCCTGAAAAATTAATTTTGTTGGGTAATCAAAAGGTTTATATAGACAAATTTTGATAATTCTTTTTTGGAGCAGATTTAAAGGACGGAGAGTCGATTTTGCCATTCCTCCCCAACCTAAAATACCATACTGAATTATTGATTGAAACAGATCTAAGTACACAGTACGCAGAACATAAACAGGTAAATAAGAGCGTAGAATGGAAAATTTGTGGATTGTTTTACGCAATCTGTTATACAGGAAAGAGATATGCTTGTCCCATTTTAAATGTTGGTCAATAATAATGCCTAAATATTTAACTTGTGAGGATATACTCAAAGCATTACATGGGCAAGTAGGTAGGTTACAATCATGTATAGTTATACGTTTACATGGAATTAAATTTCAGGAGTGGAGTCATTTAAATACGACGTAATTTTTATGCTTCTAAGAATCGTAGAGAACGGTAACTTGCTCAAAATTTATGAGATAGTTGATTCATTTTCCACAGAAAAAATAAAAACGAAAAAGCGATTTTTTACTAAAAATGTTCAAAATTCCAACCGTTTCCACCATTAATGTAAAATAAATTTATTATTAAAGCAAGTACAAAGCATTTTCAACAATATACCATATTACATTGTTATAAAACGTAGAAATGTGTGTATAATGCCTCTCTCTTTATTTAAATATCCGCACATAAATATCTTCCCAACCGTTAGATTTCGAATATAAGCATATCAGGTTAAATCGATGTAAGTTGACTTAAACTATATTACTTACAAATGGCTTTTAGAAAAAACCGGAGGTTTATTGTCGCTTTCACATAAGCCCGTCATTGGTCATATACTGAGCAAGATTAATTCAGTCCCTACCATTATATCCCACCTCCCTCAAATCCATTTCTATATTATCCTCCCACCTACGTCTCGGTCTCACCAAAGGTCTTTTTCCCTCCAGCCTCCCAACTAACACTCTATACGCATTTCTGGATTCATCCATACGTGCTACATGCCCTGCCCATCTCAAACGTCTGGATTTAATGTCCCTAATTACGTCAGATGAAGAATACAATGCGTGCAGTTCTGCGTTGTGTAACTTTCTCCATTCTCCTATAACTTCATCCCTCTTAGCCCGAAATATTTTCCTAGGAACCTCATTCTCAAACACCCTTAATCTCTGTTCCTCTCTCAAAGTGCGAGTCCAAGTTTCACAACCGTACAGAACAACCGGTATTATAAACTGTCTTATAAGTTCTAACTTTCATTTTTTTTGGAAGCAGACTGGATAACGAAAGCTTCTCAACCGAAACACCCTGTATATGTCACCTGCATATATCACATAAAGGGAATTTCCGGGCATATTAATGTAAACACTGTATGTTACAGTTATGGTTCAATGACATACCACACGTAATGAAAGTTAAACACATTTCTTACGCTTTGCATAAACTGTTAGTCACGAACAACATGCGTGTGCAGAGAACTCGTGTCGTGGTCTGTCCGCCCGTGTCCATCCAATTAGACCGTGATGTCATGGTTCAAATTTCTCTTTGACCTGTGATCTAACGTGTGTCGCGTTAACACACAATCTAAAACAATAATTAAATTATAATGAGGTTGACCTCATTACCTTTGTTTATCAAGCGAGCGGAATAGGTCTCTAATAATAAAGCTGGTTTCCAATTCATAACTAACCAGAAGCTTTTCATTTATACAACTCAAATTGAAGGGAAATTGTAAGAGAACGCATGAAAAAAAAATCAGCTCAATTTTGTTACTATTTAAAACTGCACATGCATAGAAGTTACAAACATAGTTAAGATACATATGAAGAGTTCACTGCAAGAATGATGGAAGTCACTTTCTTGTCGAAAATGAACCAAGACTGTCAATGCATAGCTTAAGACATCTATACTAATAATAAATCTGTAGCCGAAATTTTTCTGGTAATTTTCGATTTTCCAAAAATAATTGGTCCTAAAATATATAATTAACTACCCTGAAACCGAAAATCGCATTTTTGAAATTTTTGTTTGTATGTCTGTCTGTATGTTTGTTACCTTTTCACGCGATAATGGCTGAACCGATTTATATGAAAATTGGAATACAAATTAAGTTCGTTATAACTTAGATTTTAGGCTATATGGCATTCAAAATACTTTATTTGAAAGAGGGGTTATAAGGTGGCCTGAATTAAATAAATCGAAATATCTCGCTTATTATTGATTTTTGTGAAAAATGTTACATAACAAACGTTTCTTTACAAATGATTTCCGATAAGTTTTATTCTTTACAAAAGTTTGATAGGACTGATATTTAATGAGATAAATGAGTTTTAAAATTAAAATAACGCCATCTAAGACGGTGCAATGAATTAAGAACAAATGACTTCGTCTACAAGGGGCCTTGGACATCAACAATCGAAAGCTATTAAACATAGCCTACAGACAATGTTTCTGTGTTTGTATGAAGTAATATCAGAAGCTAAATTAACCGATTTGTATAATTAATTATTATTTCACCATTGGAAAATGTAGTTTCTCTAGATGGACATAATGCTATAATGTTATTACAGTAACGTCTGAGTAAATCGAGGACAGGTAAGATTAAAATTGCTTCTTATGCACAAACATTTGTTAGGCTATTTTGTACATTCGTTTCCTGTATTTCTTAAAATAATACTTATGTACACTCATTTTAATCTCAGAGAATTAACGAACAACGAGAGTATATTGATTTAGTATGCAGTAATAGTACGTTAGCTTAGCAATCCATTATTTTATAATTCAAATTTTAACTATACTCAATTGAATCGTGCTAAAATACATATATGCAATAAATGCAATGCAAAAAAATTGGGTAATGAGCGAAGCAGATTATCTTGCGCTGTTGTAAAAGTTGTTCCCTGGATCAAACGTCCTATTCTAATTATGTAATTACTTTATATTTATTTCTAACAGGTGCAGCGGAGCGCACGGGTACGGCTAGTCTAGAATATACATAGAGAGTTATATGGCATTAACACTGTCCAGTAATGATCGGAAAATCACAGTTAAGCTTTGAGCGCTAAGCTTTTCAAACTTTCAATTGCTTCTCCTGCAAAATGTATTCCAAATGACATCCATCATTCTTACAGTGGACTCTCCATATTTGATAACCTTACAATGAATCTTTTGGGAATATCGTAATGTGTAAGCTTTTAAGTGTATAACTTTTATTTTTAAGAAGAGAAAAAATTGAATATAGTCACTTTAAGAAAACGGATTTTATTATAAAAGTGAAATCCCGTGTATACTTTCAGAAACAAGTAAGTATGTCACAATATGTAAAAGGGAAGTTGTAAAGGAAGAGGGGTACGACAAGAACGGCCTTCATCAATCCCGTTCACATCTAACTTGGAGCATTCAGTTAATAACAGCTTTCAGAACATGAGAGAGGTGCTGGGTAGAGGCAGCGGAGTAAAACGAGGAACATTTGCTGATACTATGGCGTTGTAAGCAGAAGAGGAGAGAGACTAAGGGAAATGATACTTGAGCTAAATGATAGCTGTGAGCAGTATGGGACGAAGATAAATGCAAACAGGACAAAAACCATGGTTAAAGGGAAAAAAATACAGAAGGTAAACACGTGCGAATTCGAAATGAGGCAGTGGAAAAAGTGCACAGCTTGGGGTATACTTTAAGCAGTAACATGAGTTGCTGCCGGGAAGTCAGAATTTTCTGCTGAATTTCAGAAAAATAACTAAGGAAGGGACTAGTGAAGTGCTTTGTGTGTAGTGTGGCATTGTATGAGGCAGAAACGTGGTCATTAAGACGAAGTGAAGATAAACGAATAGAAGCATTTGAAATGTAGATATGGATAAGAATTGAGCGTGGGAAATGGACTTACTTACTTACAAATGGCTTTTAAGGAACCCGAAGGTTCATTGCCGCCCTCACATAAGCCCGCCATTGGTCCCTATCCTGTGCAAGATTAATCCAGTCTCTATCATCATATCCCACCTCCCTCAAATCCATTTTAATATTATCCTCCCATCTACGTCTCGGCCTCCCCAAAGGTCTTTTTCCCTCCGGTCTCCCAACTAACACTCTATATGCATTTCTGGATTCGTCCATACGTGCTACATGCCCTGCCCATCTCAAACGTCTGGATTTAATGTTCCTAATTATGTCAGGTGAAGAATACAATGCGTGCAGTTCTGTGTTGTGTAACTTTCTCCATTCTCTTGTAACTTCATCCGCTTAGCCCCAAATATTTTTCTAAGCACCTTATTCACAAACACCCTTAACCTATGTTCCTCTCTCAGAGTGAGAGTCCAAGTTTCACAACCATACAGAACAACCGGTAATATAACTGTTTTATAAATTCTAACTTTCAGATTTTTTGACAGCAGACTAGATGATAAAAGCTTTTCAACCGAATAATAACCCGCATTTCCCATATTTTTTCTGCGTTTAATTTCCTCCCGAGTGTCATTTATATTTGTTACTGTTGCTCCAAGACATTTGAATTTTTCCACCTCTTCGAAGGATAAATCTCCAATTTTTATATTTCCATTTCATACAATATTCTCGTCACGAGACATAATCATATACTTTGTCTTTTCGGGATTTACTTCCAAACCGATCGCTTTATTTGCTTCCAGTAAAATTCCCGTGCTTTCCCTAATCGTATGTGGATTTTCTCCTAACATATTCACGTCATCCGCATAGACAAGAAGATGATGTAACCCGTTCAATTCCAAACCCTGCCTGTTATCCTGAACTTTCCTAATGGCATATTCTAAAGCGAAGGTAAAAAGTATAGGTGATAGTGCATCTCCCTGCTTCAGCCCGCAGTGAATTGGAAAAGCATCAGATAGAAACTGACCTATACGGACTCTGCTGTATGTTTCACTGAGACACATTTGAATTAATCGAACTAGTTTCTTGGGAATACCAAATTCAATAAGAATAGCATATAATACTTCCCTCTTAACCGAGTTATATGCCTTTTTGAAATATATGAATGACTGATGTACTGTACCCTTATACTCCCATTTTTTCTCCATTATCTGTCGAATACAAAAAATCTGATCAATAGACGATCTATTACGCCGAAAACCGCACTGATGATCCCCAATAATTTCATCTACGTACGGAGCTAATCTTCTCAAAAGAATATTGGACAAAATTTTGTACGACGTCAACAAAAGTGATATTCCTCGAAAGTTACTACAGTTGGTTTTGTCCCCCTTCTTAAAAATAGGTACAATTATGGACTCCTTCCATTGTTCTGGTACAATTTCCCTTTCCCAAATAGCAAGTACAAGTTTATAAATTTCGCTATATAATGCACTTCCACCCTCTTGTATTAATTCTGCTGGAATTTGATCGATACCTGGAGACTTGTACTTTTTCAGATTTTCTATCGCAATTTCGACTTCAGAAAGTGTGGGTTCGGGTATAAATGGCTCAGCAGTTTGCATTTCAATTTCGTCCCGAGCATTTCTATCTGGCCTATGTACATTTAGTAGTTGCGCGAAATAGTTTCTCCATCTGTTTAGGACTGATGGAGAGTCTGCAAGCAAGTCACCATTCTGATCCTTGATCACGTTTACCCTTGGCTGATATCCGTTCTTAAATTCCTTTATACACTTATATAAATCTCGAATGTTTTTATGCTTGCTATTTGTTTCTACCTCATTCAGTTTTTCCTTCAAGTAACCTCTCGTTTTATTCCTAAGTGTACGACTTGCTTCCCGTCTTTCATTAGACAGAATAAATGAAGTTGTGCAATGAAGATTGAGCGAAAAAAGAATAATGCCGAAACTAATCACATAGCTAAGATAGGCAAATAGTCCAGCCCTAGTCTTTACAGAGGGGCCAGCAGAAATGGATGGGGGAAACCGGGAAGAGACGTAACCAAACGTAAACAGTTCCTGTGCGAAAATAATGAATGCACTTTATTCACTGGAAAATACGACCATATTTCTGGAACGTACTATACTCACTCACTCAGTACAGCATACTGTGACCGTAAGATGTCTTTGTATATACAGCCTTGTTTCTGTGTGGAGGACGGGTGGAAGTTTACTAGTAGAAAAGGTGGGAGAGAAGTACATTCAAAAACTCAGGCACAATAAAAATTGAAGTAAAAATAAAATTTCTCTGTATTATTAGAGTACACTACTCTGACTATAGTACTAACAGGTAAGCTGAGAAAACTGTAGTAAAATAATAATAATAATAATAATAATAATAATAATAATAATAATAATAATAATAATCCGTGGCGCTACAGCCCGTGAGGGCCTAGACCGACCAGCCGGCTGCTGGCCTCACGCCCACATGCCGAAGCAGAGGTGGACGATCATCCAACCAGAATGGAGGTATCATGTGGTTAGCACGATGATCCCCCCAGCCGTTATAGCTGGTATTCGCAACTGGATTTCGCTACCTATCGTAGCTCCCCAAGTGCATCACGATGCTGGGTGGGCACCGTTCCCAAACACTGGCCGAAATTTCATGAGAAAATTTCTTCCCCCATGAGGAATCGAACCAGGCGCATTCCGTAACGCGAGTCCTAGGCGGGATGCCTTAGACCACGGCGCCACGGAGCGGGACAATATAATTATCCTACTCACTTTTAAAGTTATAGTAACAAATGTGGATGCTTTAGAACAAGTATTGGTATGGAGTATCGGTCATCGAGAAAATATGGTCTCCATCCATCCTTGTACTGCTACTACTGTTGCTACTACTATTACTAATAATAACGATAATAATACTCGTAAAATTAAGAAGTATTTACAGTACGTAGAATACGGTATTTTAAAACAGGTATAACACGTTTGTTTGAATGTTGAAATTGTTAATTAAACCTATTCGTTATATATGATGAATTCGAGTGTACTAATTGCACTAAACACACACTAATTAACAATACAGTTAACCACTATGGTGGCGGGGAATAACTGTTGATCTCAAACATTCTCAAGAAGGACAGGATGACAATTAGTTCGATTTTTCTTGGGCTTGCTGAGTAAAGACAACTCTCACTTACACATCTCACAACAATTAGGTATGGAACACACGCCTTGTACAAATTGATAAATTCATATTTTATCCTGAATAAGATATAGAATAAGACATTAAGTACAGATTTCACAAGCACTACTTAACACTAAGTATCTATTCAATCTTGACTTAAGTAACTCTCAGCTTATCTTGCATTCTATCACGCATTTAATAACAGGTTACGCCGCTAATAGATAAAGAACTCGACTTTGACCTGTTAGAGTAAAATTTACAGGATTGATTCTTTGTCTAGACGGAAACGTAATACGAACTCTTCATCGACTAGTATGAAAAAACGGTCATTTCGTTCCTGGAGGAGGAAACCGAAACGTTTCCAAGAAAGAAATGACCTCTTTTCCAAATTAGTCGATGAAGATTTTGTATTACTTTTCCGCCTAGACAAAGATCCAACTCTGGAAATCTTATACCAAATAGAAGTAGAAATAGAATTCAAGATGAATGAGTAGGCAATTTTGCGATATCACTGAATACCTATGTAGTGTATTATTGGTAAACACTGGATAAGTGTAGATTCTTTAATAATTATATTTTTCAATATACGAAATGACAATTGGGCTAAACTGTTTTTCAGCAATAAATAAACTATTGTTAGAAAATGTTCAGAGTTAGAAAATACTTTATTTTAGCGAATAATAAATATTCTATTTAATATAATTTACAAAATACTTCCAAAAATAAATTATGGCCTCATGTTACTAAATTATTGGACAGAATTGGAATCAAGAAGTTACATGGAAGCGTCAAAGGTTACGCCGGATACATTACGAATGCCTTCACTTTTGTTTGAATGATTGTAATTTGTTCAAGGTCTCTTAAAGATCAATATTGTATGTTCAACATATATCTGTGAAAGTATTATGGTCATCATAATTCTATAATAGACTGTGCTGTGTTTTAATAACTTCTGTTAGGTTAATAATTTCTTAAATTGTCTTGGTGAAATGCAGACTTGTTAACAAAGAACTTAATTTCATAAAATAGTAACTAGCAGAGGAGAGATTTAAATCATGTTTGGTGAAATCAGCCCTAAATAGTTCAACATACTGCACCACATTAAACATCATTGATAACAGCAAAACTCATTAATAACATCACATAAATGACAGCACATCACATCAATCACTTTACATCAAACATATCACATCAGGCATATCAATCACATTAATCACAACATAACATATCAATCACGATACGTCAGTCACATCAATAATATCAAACCAATCACAACTTCACATAAATCACAATGCATCACATTCATCACTTCACATCAATCACATCACAATTACATAACTTAACATCAATCACAACGTATCACATCACATAAGTCACATTGTACCACAACAGTCATATCGCATAAAATAATCATATCACATCATTAACATCACTCACGCAAGAATGTGAGTACATAAGCTGTAACATACATGTGAGAAAGTTTACAAGAGACGGAAGTAGGCCTCAGCGAATAGGGATTATAAAGAATGGACACTTCGCGTCGGTACCTTTGATGTAGCCGGACTGATTTCAATGACCTTCAAGCCAGCTAAAGCGTGAGATTCTGCTTTCTCCCTAGAGTTGGCGCCGACATCACACCAGCTAGCAGTCGACACAGCGGAAATATAACACATATAATGAATACATCTAGGTACATTATGTACTCAAATAAAATAAATTGTATCCATAAAATAATAAATCCTTCATTAACTGTAATGTCTAGACTCTAGAGTTCCTTTATAATGACAGTTGAGACGTTGACCCCAACAACAATTAAAATATGTAATGATTTGATAGCGTTGAAAATGGAAAAACAAAACTCTTACGAGAAGTAAAACCATATACCTTTATTATATCATATACAAATATTAAACGAATTCCATACTTAATTTTGTAATGTATTATATTATTTTATAATATAATTTATGATATCTGAAATATAAAATATTATTATTACAACTAGTTTGTCACTGAGAAATAAGGAAAAGCTGTTAACTTGAATTTATTTGAAGCAAAGCGTTACTGGAATATGCAATGAGGTAGGCGATGTTTGGATCCTGTGTCTCAAATCTGTTCTCAATCATTATCTTAGCGTATGCTCGATTACACTAACCTCTAGCGCTTGAAAGTGGAACTAACTGCTGGAGCACAGAGAAACAAAACACAGGAAAATTCGCTCAGTGTCCATTCTTTATAATCCCTATTCGCTGTAGGCCTATGTATTTTGTACTAGAAGTCAACAATGACATATGCTCGTATTTTGGACAGTATTGAATACTTTAAGAAATGAAATATTGTTTTTTGTTTGTATGTTTCATTTTCAGAGATTACTGAGATGAAAAATTTCCTTCCCAGAAGGGTGATTGTGGGCCCTATTCTCATTACGCTATTGGCTTCTACGTTCAAAAATTCAAGTGCTTCATTATCGAACGACAGTCGAGTTAGTGGAGAAGTTCTTTCCCGTCAGAAGCGATATCTTATATTCCCACCCGGAAGCGTTTTACAGGCAAGTGAAAAAAGAGTTTCACAAAGTTTATAAGCTGTTTACCTGAAGGTAACATAACATAGATAGATTTTCATATTGTTATTGTTGTTATTGTAATAATGTAGTAAGTAGTAATAAATGATGATGTCATTAAAGTGCCCTCCGATAGTACTTCAAATCTACTGAATTTCATTGAAATCAGGCTAAATAAAGTTATTTGATAATACTGAAGAGTAACAGATAAAAATTATTGGACCCTTTCCCAACAAAACTAACAAGCAAACATTCAGATGGGGGCAGATAAAAGAATTATTTTTTTCTTTCACCATGTTAATAACATCAAAAGAAGTGCTTATGCAAATTTTGGCCTCTCGACCGCAATTACGAGGCCGTCCAAAAGTGATTTTCTCTGGGGCCGTGTATAGAAAAGAAGCACAATTGCATTGAAAGATTTATTGAAAGAGACACAGCAATTATTGCGATATTTGTCAACATATCCCCCACTGAAATTGAGACATTTGTCATACCATGGGATCAATTTTTGTATCCTTGTGTCTTAGAAGTCTGCCACCTGGGATCGGAACCAGCGTTTGACAGCCGTCTCCACCTCTCTGTCGATCCCATGACATGACAAATGTCTCAATTCCGGTGGAGAATATGTTGAAAAATAGCTCAACAATTGCTGTGTCTGTTTCAATAAATTTTTCCAATGAAATTGTGTTTTCTTTCTGTTAACGGCTCCTGGCGAACTTATCTTTTTACGGCCCTCGTAATTGCGGTCGAGTGGCCAAAATTTGTATAAGCACTTCTTTTGGCATTATTAATATGGATAAAGAAAAAAATAACTTTTTTATCTGCCCTCATCAGAACGTTTGCTTGTAAGATATAGCTCACATTACGACCAATAAAATTAATTCATTGCTTATGAGGATTACAACAACACATAGCCTACTTAACCATAAAACCAAATAACAAAATAGACTAGATTACATGGATTTGTTTCAGAGAGTTTTGAACTTTAAAATTGCTCTCCTTAATAAAGAAGAAAATGGCACTTATCAAGTTTTTCCTCTGTGGCCTTCATACGGAATAAACATAGATGATATAGCTAAGATAGATAAACATGCATTCACTGAAAAGACTGAAAAATTTCTTTCCTTCTAACTGAAACAGATCTTGATACAGACCCTGGTGATGCCTTACTGTGACTATTGCGACGTTTTGTATAGTGATCTTAGTGTTGAATTGTCATTGAGGCTTCAGCGTGTTCATAATGCTTGTGTTCGTTTCATTTTTAACAGCCGTCGCTATGATCATGTCTCCGAGTATTTCTTTCAATTATCTTGGCTTCGTTTACGGGAGAGACGTTCAGTTCATTCACTCTGTTTGCTGTATCAGATTTTAAATAATTTCACACCTATTTACCTAGTACCTCGCTTCACACTTTTAGCATCCCACCACAACCGTGATACACGTTCACAGCATAGACTCTTGCGGAAGTTACTAAGTAGTCTTAAATAACCAAGTTGTTATTTTTTTCTCCTCTCTCTTCTTCTTCTTTTTCCTCTTTTCTTTTTTTTTATTATCTTGATATATTTCTTAATCATTTGTGTTTGGTTGCCATTTAGTACGAATTTGCTAATCAACATTTTATGTCTTGTAACTCACATGTATTCTCCTATTAGTATATTAACTGTATGATATATCTCAAGGAAATTAATCGTCGTATTTATCTCGGGCATTTTAGGTCTTATAAATTGTGTGTTTGTGTGTGTGTGTGTGTTCCCCTTTATGTTATGTAACTGATTTTTATTATGTGCAATTTTCTACTTTATTTTATATATTACATAACCGAACTTGACTATTTGTAATTTTATATTATGTAACTGATCTTTTCTATTGTAATTTTATACTATATTTTATGTAATTTCTAAGGTATTTTCTTTTGTGTTATTTTGTAATCAAATTTTGTATTTCATGTATATTATTGAAACCTGGTTGAGTGGAAGAGAAGGCCTCATGGCCTTAACTCTGCCAGGCAAAATAAACCTACTACTACTATCTTTTTGTACATCCCCAAATATATTAGTTTTTACAGACTATTGAAGACTATAACTTTTCAGGGCTATCGATTGATTTTCAATTGTGTTCTTCTTTCAGCTTGGCTATTGTCTGGATATTAAACTTTTAATACCTGATGGGATTTGGTCGTATGGTATTACTCTGGGTACTAACTGGGAACTCCCTTCTGAGCCATATAATTTCTTCAAACATAAGGCAGAAGCCATGCATCGCAGACACAGGAGAGAATTATACAACAAACTTGTACCTGTACTGAGCATGTGAGTATAATATTGTATTAAACAGGCATACACAGTAGCGATGAGAAGGAATAGGGTAAACTAGGGTCTGTTGGACAGTCGGGCATGTTGGACACTCCGTATTTTAACGTGTTACCACGCCAGTTGTGGGCACCACATTCAGCTATAAGTCAATGACGGAAGTAGGCACGAGTGGGGCTACTTCCATCATTGACTTCTAGCAGAATGTGGTGCCCACAAGTGGCGTGGTAACACGTTAAAGTACAGAGTGTCCAACATGCCCGACTGTCCAACAGACCCTAGTTTACCCTATTAAATTTGTACCTGTGTTAAAATGGAACGAATTTGTGTTTAATGGCTATAAATAGTCATATAATAAGATTAATTTTATTTATTTATTTATTTATTTATTTAAATTCAAATATACAGAATAAAGAAATATAATTACAAAACAAACAAAGAGAAATACAAATAAAATAATACAAGCAATATAAAAGAAGATACAGTAGTATTAACAAAATTTGAGACCGAATGAGCAGCGCTCGTGCTCGGTCGCAGTTCAGATATAATATTAAAATAAAAAATAATAATAATATAAATAAAAAAGTAAAATAAAATAGGAACTAAAATATAATTACAGCGGCAATGGAATTATATAATATAATATTAACACTAGAGAAGAATAATATCGCACGTGAAAAGTAGGACTAATATATATTTCAAAATTATAGAATAGAAATATAATATGGGTTGATTAATTCATACACATAGGCTATAAATTTATTTAATCAAATTGAAGATATTAACACGTTTCTAATTTTCTTGTTATATATTAGTGGGTTACATGTTAGAAGTTGTGGGTGTAATTTAGTTAAAGCATTGTACAACCGAGGGCCAAAATTTATGCTATGCTTTAGACCAGCAGATGTGAGACATTTAGGTTCTACTAATGTTGAATTAATATTTCGTCTTGTGACATAATTGTGTGTCTGTAATACAAACTTATTACGATTTTTATGATAAAATTTTAAACAGCGTATACTTATAAATTTGTTCAATATTAAATACATTAAATTCAGAATAAATTAATTTAGTTGGATAATCGAAACGTTTCTTCAAACAAATTTTAATTATTCGTTTTTGTAGTAAATTTAACGGACTAAGATTAATTTTTGTACTTCCACTCCAAACAATTATACCATATTGAATGATAGACTGAATAATGGCCAAATAAACATTTCGTAGAACTCTAATAGGTAAGTAGCATCGAAGATTAACGAATTTATAAATTGTTTTACGAAGCCTCTTACAAAGATAAGTAATGTGATGAGGCCATTTTAAATTCTGATCAATAATGATACCTAGATATTTGACATACGTGGCTTCTTTCAATATTTTAATATTCTTCTGAAAGAACGTTTTCATCTGCAAACATGAAATCGATAGAAATGTAACGGGACACAAACCCAATTAATCAGCATAGCCTACCTTAATTTTGGGCGAATAGTACAAATACGTCACGGATATAACATCATCCGACTTAAACAGCCAACAAAACCACATGATTAGCCATTTTCAAAACGACACACTGGTTATATGTGAATGCATTATTTGCGGAGATATCAATGTAGATTATCTAATGGAAAGCAATAGGAAAGATCAACTAAATTCATTGCTAGCATCTTTGAATTTAATTTACACAGTATACTTTCCTACTAGAATACAAGGAGATTCAGTTATTCCAATAGAAAACATATTTATCGGAAAGAAAAGAATAGGTAAATCTAAAAAAAAAACAACAATAATTAATGGTCTTTCGGATCATGATGCTCAACTCCTAAATATAAACATTAATACATTACCATTATTATCATTATAAAAACTAAAGTGAAATTCGGAAACATAAAATGGGAATCATTAAATAATTTTGAAACAACTCTCAAAAATGAAACATAATCAGCGTGTAGTCAAAGTAATATCGACAGTAAATTCACAGAGTTTCATAAAACATTTCTAAATATTTTTTTAATCTAGTTTTCCTATAAAGTATAAAAAAGCAAAAATATGCAACAATAGATGGATTACAAAAGGTATTAAAATCTCATGCAAAACCAAGAGATAGTTACATAAAAAGTCTAAAATTATTCAAAAATGTTATACAAAATCATCCCAAAAGCTGCGAAATTGCACTATAATAGAACAATACAAAACCCTTATAATCAAATCAAAACAAGTCATAATATAATTAAAAAAGAATGTGGGCGATCAAAAAGTAAAAAAACAAACTATACCCTTATATCAACGTCAGACCCAAATGAAATTGCGAACGTATTTAACAAATACTTTATTTCAATAACTGATAACCTTAATATCTCCCAAGAAATTTTTATTAACAGTTTAGAATCTTTAACACAATATTTTAACAAAATTCTCAAATATTCAAATAATTCCAACAAACAAACAAGAAATAATTGCAGTTATTATAAATCTAAAGTCAAAAAACTCCTCAGGGTATGATGAATAACAAGCAAAATATTAACAGCGAGTTCACATATTATAGCTAGGCCACTAAGTTATTTTTGTAACTATTCAATGTTTTTTAATAGGTTTAATAGGTTATTTTACGACGCTTTATCAATATCTTTGGTTATTTAGCGTCTAAATGAGATGAAGGTGATAATGCCGGGGTCCAGCACCGAAAATTACCGAGCATTTGCTCATATTGGGTTGAGGGAAAACCCCGGAAAAAACCTCAACCAGGTAACTTGCCCCGACCGGGAATCGAACCCGGGCCACCTGGTTTCGCGGCCAGACGTGATGACCGTTACTCCACAGGTGTGGACACTATTCAATGTTCAATGGTATATTTCTCTAGGTTTTAAAATATTCAGTGGTTATTCCTATTTTCAAAAAGGAGATTAGAGAACGTCCCCAGAGATTTACAAACCCTTATCACTTCTTCAAGATTTATCCAAAGACTTTGAAAAAGTATATATAAAAAAACTATATAATCATCTTGATATTTAAGAAAAATAAATCCACAGAAAACCCAACATTTAGTTTAATTAACTAAAATTTTGGAGGCAATTGATAAAAAATCCCAAGTTTGGGGGAGGGATTTTCTGTAATTTATCCAATGAATTTCGCTGTAGAAATCATGAAATATTGCTAGACAAATTAAGTTATTATAGAATTAAAGGCGTGGCATACCAATGGTTTCACTCATACCTCGTAGATAGGAATCAGAAAATCGAAATCAGTACAATGAATAGCACTGTGAAATCTACCTCGACTTGGGTAACTATTAATAATGGATTTCCACAAAGATCAATATTAGATCCCCTACTTTCTTTAGTATTAATAAATGATCTTTCCCCCAAAATAAAAGATGTAGGTCATTCAACATCATTTGCAAATGATAGAAATATAGTAATTACACCCAATAATTCCAACACATTCCAATCTTAAAAAAAAAAATCTCCTCAAAATACATTATTAGTTCTCAGTTAATAAATTAGTATTAAATTGTTACAAACTAACAAAATCCAATTTAAATCCTGCCGAAATAATTCAACCTCGCAAATATTTAGAGCAATAAATTAACAACAGGTGCCTAATAGAAACAACAACCAAATTTGGTGGCTTAAAAATCGATAGTACATTAAATTAGAAACATCATATTAAAGAAATTACCCCCACAGCATGTTTGCTATGAGATCTATGCAGAGACAGTAAATATCAATACTTTAAAAACATATACTTCGTATACTTCTACTCGATAATGAGTTTTGAAATAATATTCAGGGGAAATTCTACAGATGACAACATTACATTCCTAGTACAAAAAAGAGTAACTAGAATAATAGTAGGTGCCAAATCTAGAGAATCGTATAGGACCATTTTTAAAAAACTACAAATAATGCCCATGGCTTGTCAGTATATTTTTCCATGAATAAATTTCCTCGTTTGTATTCGTGAAAACTTTGTAACTAATTCAACAGTTCAGTACAAGTATGACTACCCGTAAAAAATGACTTTCATAATTCATCTGCAAGTTTATCATTCTATCAAAAAGGAGTGCTACAACCAGGTTTCCGCTCAAAACTTCAGCCGTTTCCTCTTGATCTCGTTTGAGCTTATTGCTCATTCAATATATCACTCTAACGCCCAGTATTGATCCTAGAGTTATCTCAGCTGTCCTTAACCCTTAAATTCGCAATGTATTGTATAGGCTATATGCTATAATTTTAATAGAACAATAGAAAAAAATTGGTAGGAAAATTAAAATTTCACAATAATATAATATTGTACAACATATAAAATATGGACATTGCGATTGTTGTTTTCTTTACTGTCCGACACGGTTTAATAAAGTAGTGTGAGAAATGACGTTTTTCCAATTTAAGGGTTCCGTAGTTCCGTCGAGGAAATCGTTGGCTTACCGACAGATGTACCACAGTATAAATAAGATACAGTAGAGACAACTCTTGTCGGCACCTTTGATGTTGTTGGTACTAAAATCAAGCTTAGGGAGGTCTAGTTCTCAATGAATCCAACCATGTCGCTAGTATCGGCAGCGCTAACAGCTGATTTTAGCGATCAGCTGTTCAGACATGCTAAACTTTCAGATGAAACTTTGTATTTACTGTTGTAATTATTTCTTTGTTCTGTAGTGATATTTGTGTCTTATTATGTAGGTCTAATGAAAATTCACTTTTTCTTTTCAAAATACACTTAAAGTTGCAGTGTTCATGATTGAAGTAAAACATAATATTAGCGAAGTGCTTACCGTTTTATTGTTTCTTCATATCCAATGCATTTCTTTCCATATAATGTTATTAGCTAGTCAACAAAATTTTATTATATCCATTGTTGACGTAACTTCATCGAAACGAATCTCATGATCTATGTAGCTAATTATTCAATATTACGTTACCAACATAAGCGTCTACCAGTGACTTTAAAATTAGCGTCAATTATTGAATATTTTCATGATGTTTATATACGGAAGTAATTATTATTATGATTATGTTGCCATTCCTTTGCCTCATGTCTTTCAAATTGTTAAAAGATGAGTAATAAATCTTTTCAGTTAATATTAAATTATGCCAGCCTGTCGTAGATGGAGAGCCATCTGGTGGAGGTTCCAGACAATAAACCCGGTTTCGTGACATGCGCACTCAGAATTTGTTCCCACGAAATGGGCTAGTTGACCTTACTGTATCTTCTTTATACTGTGGATGTACCGGATGCAATGCTATATGCACCTCGAAATTTGAGAGGACTTCGAATTTTTGAAGCACAGTAGGAAGCTTTTCTCCAACATCTTAAGGTTTGCAGATTATTAGTTGAAGAAGACAACCCTTATATTAATCAAACTACGAACCTTCAAGCCGAAATTACTGACAGCCTTCGCCACTTACCAATTAATGTCAACGATATTGGAACAATTGATCCACGTAACATCCATAAACAACTTCGTGTCACTTCTTATAATCACCTGGGGCGCATTACCTGGGAAAGGTAAAGGAATTACATTCTACTCTCACTGGAAAAAGGTAACACCTGGATTAGCAATAAGAAAGGTCTATCTTGTGGCCAATGGACCGAGGCCATTAAAACGAGCACCAATGTTATCGCAGTTAGATCTCTCCCCGGTAGAAGCCTTAGAGCGTATTCCGAATCTCACCGGTGAGCAATCCGATGGCATCACGGTGTTCTGAATTCCACCGATGACGTCATTGATGCTCCACCGGTGTCGTACCGGTGCCATCAACTTGCAGAGGTGGTGGCAGTCTCCATCAGCCGCCATCAGTGAATCTGATTGGTTCTTGTATAGGGCGGGAATTAGCAGACGAATGACATCGTGCACTGTTGTGTCATGGCGGTGTGTTCTGCTTTAGTTCTGCTGTAGTATTTGTAATGAGCACAACGTAAAAACAATATGTTAATGGCTTATGAGCGAACATGTCAACGGACTAGTTATTACTACCGGTTCAAGAAATAAATTGTTTGTGCTATCTTTTCTTTGAACCAGATTGCAGTACGAAAATGTCGCAAAATTTTGCTAGCGTAGCACAGACAACAACTTGTACAGTCGCCATGATAACCATCGATCCTTCCAGCAGTTTTGTTCCTTATTTCACTGAAACGTGACGTCATTGATGCCACCGACCGGTGAGATTCGGAATACGCTGTTAGCAACATCCATTGCAGGAGATGCAATGAGCATGAAACGTTACCTCACGTGCTTGGTTTCTGCACTCAGGGCGAATTACTGCGAATTGACAGACATAACACAGTCCCCTCAATAATTGCTAACAGATTAAGGGGACATGGTGAATACGAAGTATATGAGGAAGTTCAATGTCTTTCTACGGAAGGATCTACACGGCGTGCTGACATCATAATAATTTACCGAGATAAAAAAAAACTGGTCTCATTCTTGACCCCACTGTAAGTACGAAATTAATGAAGATCAACCAAAGCAGGCACATGAAGAGAAAAGCGCTATTTACCTTCCATGCTGTGATGATCTCAGTCATAAATATAATATTCAAGATTGGAATGTCATTGGACTTATGTTTGGTGCGCGAGGAACAATTCCCAAATTTACATCGGAGATCCTCAGAAAATTAAAGGTTCCTGAAAAGACTCGTCAGACAATTGCATCAAACATTTTAAAATCATTATTGAACATCATCAATCACCAACTCTATTCATCTTTATAATATTCAATGTATATTATTTATTTTCAATAAATTTTTATCGTTTTGATAGCTACCAAATCTATTCTTTTTTAAAAGTTCATTATGTTTTTTAACATTAATTTACATTTTCTTTTTTGTTCATTTGTATTGATTAGGATGCCGATATTTTAAATCCAAAATTTGGACGGCTATAATTTCGATGATACTTCGCTCTAGAATATGCCATTAGGAAAGTTCAGGATAACAGGCAGGGTTTGGAATTGAACGGGTTACATCAGCTTCTTGTCTATGCGGATGACGTGAATATGTTAGGAGAAAATACACAAACGAAAAACACGGAAATTTTACTTGAAGCAAGTAAAGCGATCGGTTTGGAAGTAAATCCCGAAAAGACAAAGTATATGATTATGTCTCGTGACCAGAATATTGTACGAAATGGAAATATAAAAATTGGAGGTTTATCCTTCGAAGAGGTGGAAAAATTCAAATATCTTGGAGCAACAGTAACAAATATAAATGACACTCGGGAGGAAATTAAACGCAGAATAAATATGGGAAATGCGTGTTATTATTCGGTTCAGAAGCTCTTATCATCCAGTCTGCTGTCGAAAAATCTGAAAGTTAGAATTTATAAAACAGTTATATTACCGGTTGTTCTGTATGGTTGTGAAACATGGACTCTCACTCTGAGAGAGGAACATAGGTTAAGGGTGTTTGAGAATAAGGTGCTTAGAAAAATATTTGGGGCTAAGCGGGATGAAGTTACAGGAGAATGGAGAAAGTTACACAACACAGAACTGCACGCATTGTATTCTTCACCTGACATAATTAGGAACATTACATCCAGACGTTTTTGATGGGCAGGGCATGTAGCACGTATGGGTGGATCCAGAAATGCATATAGAGTGTTAGTTGGGAGACCGGAGGGAAAAAGACCTTTAGGGAGGCCGAGACGTAGATCGGAAGATAATATTAAAATGGATTTGAGGGAGGTGGGGTATGATGATTGTGACTGGATTAATCTTGCACAGGATAGGGACCGATGGCGGGCTTATGTGAGAGCGGCAATGAACCTTCGGGTTCCTTAAAAGCCATTTATAAGTACGTAAGTATCATTTCGATGATATTCTCTCTAGCTGCCCTGCTTTGACTACTTCTTCTCGTGTTTCGACACCATAGTAATTTGTGATTGGTCCACCTCTGTAAAATAACGGTTAGCATGTTTGACCGTAAAAACAAGCGGTCAGAATTCAAATCCTGGTTGGGATAATTTACCTGGTTGGAGTTTTTTCCGAGGTTTTCCCTCAACTAATTGAAGGGGAATTACTGGGTGAATTTGAGCATTGGATCTCGGACTCATTTCGCCATCATTAATTTAAATGTCATTATCATTACAACAACCCGGGTTAAGTTTACGGTTCAAAGGGCTGTACTTGTACAAAAGTGCTGCCGTTCGGCGACATAATCATTCACAGAACAGGAGTAGTAAACACAGTAAGTCTCAGGCTGGAGAAAAACGAAAAGACAAGAACCATTTCTCCTCACCTCTCGATACGATGACAAAAGACGAATATAATTCGGACTTGCACGTCCTCCGTAATATATGTAGTTTGTACTCTGCACTTATCAGGTCGGAAAACTCACGGCCAGGGGCGTGGTTTCAAGTAGCTTTAGGATAGTAATAGTTTATAAGTAGGCCTTGCATCCTTCACAGTGCCAAAGATCTGAGTCCCTTGTAATGCTACGTCGTTATACATGTCCAATATGTAAGGACACGATCCTCGGAGGAGGACAATGCTGTGATATTAGTCAGAGGAATCAGTTGTCTCCGCTAATGCCGGTAAGTGGTGCACCGCCTGCAGCGGGATTAGAGCTAAATGTGATAAGAGGATTATTGCACAGGCTGGGCCTCGACGGGAAGGCGTGCATCCTGCGGGCCCTTTGCGAGGCGGGGCAACGCCCACGGGGATCCAAGGGCTCCTTCGCAGAGGAACTGCTGCACTCTGTTTTCACGTAAGTATTTGCGCAAAATGTTACAAAATAAAGACATTAATTATGTTCACAATAAACATCCTTGTTATCTTTTTCAAAATCATTCTGATTATTAGCATCATCTTTTTTATTCATCATAATTAGGGCTAGGATTTTGATGACCTATAAATCATGAAAAAGTCCTAAACAATGCATTTACGACCTAAAAATCTTTAAAAAATTCCCTTAAATTGCCCTAAAAATTGATCTTACATAATTGCTTTAATAGGAAAAGAGGTTTTGTACTACTTAATATTTAGACCAGTAATTAAATTAAATTTTACATAATTTTTTCTAAGTAGTACACTTCAATACACTTTGTATTCTTCACCTGACATAATTAGGAACATTAAATCCAGACGTTTGCGATGGGCAGGGCATGTAGCACGTATGGGCGAATCCAGGAATGCATATAGTGTGTTAGTTGGGAGACCGGAGGGAAAAAGACCTTTGGGGAGGCCGAGACGTAGATGGGAGGATAATATTAAAATGGATTTGAGGGAGGTGGGATATGATGATAGGGACTGGATTAATCTTGCACAGGATAGGGACCGATGGCGGGCTTATTTGAGGGCGGCAATGAACCTTCCGGATCCTTAAAAGCCATTTGTAAGTAAGTAAGTAAGTAAGTAGACTTTAATTATTTTATCTGATGTAGTTTCCATGTGTGATCGTTCACCTCTGCGTCGGCATGTGGACGTGAGGTCGGCAGTCGGCTGGTCTGTCTTAGCCCTTCATAGGCTGTAGCGCCATGGATTTACTTTATTTTTAGTTTCTGTGTAGTCTACCATAAGGCCACTCTTATCTGGAATTAGCAGGTATAGAGGAGTCTATATTGAAGGGGCGATTGGACGGATCCATTACGAGGAGTGTACTACGTTAAAATGGCAATATTTGTGTAGAAAAACGATTAAAATATTATACAAAATGATGAGTATTAATGGACAAAATATGTAAAGCAAATATCAAAGGAAATAAACATTATTTTACATTAATAATAGGGATTTATGGCAAAATTAAATGAAAATACCTAAAAAAAGACCGAATAATGCAAAAGATGCTGTTATGAGTTGAAACAGGCAAAAATGCAGAAAATGCCCTAACAAATATGTCTTAAAGCACTCAGTTTATCACATAACATATAAATACTAAAGCAGCTATGTTTCTGGCTTACTAGAAAAAAAAATGCAATTTCATCAAAATTCTAGCCCTAATTATAGTCCTTCCTCCTGTCTTCATCTTGTCTTTCTCACACTTCTTTTTGAACTCCTTTCTCTCCCATTTTACTCCTCATCTTATTGCCCTCGTTTATCTCTTTCATTTCACTTTCCTTTCTTCTCTTTATCTGTGTTATTTGTCTTTTTCTATCCCTCTCATTTTGTCTAATGTTTCCTCTATTCTATTTTTAAAGTATGACGTTTATATACGGCCTAAAATACATTAATTTAAAATATGAAAGAATTTAGTGAAATGAAAATTATACTGGTATCCATAGTTACGCCATATCCGAAACGACAATGTAAACAAGTCCATTCAACAACAAGGGCCTGCATATATACAAGTTGTTCGAAAAGCAACGCATAATTGCAATTTAAATAACTGAATAAGGGGATTTGAAATTGAAAGCTCGGACACGAACTTTGTGCTTAGAAAGGAATATTTGCATGTCAATTCTTAAATATTTTTGCGACTATTTTTGTAACAGTTTTTCATTTATTCATTTATTGACTTATTTATATAAGTTATATATTTATTTATTTGTTTACTTATTCATTTATTTATTTCCCTGTTTCCTAGGTTCCTCGTTTCCTTGTTTTATTCATTCATTTATTTTTAATTAATTATTAATTCATTCATTCATTTATTCATTTCTTTGCTTATTTGTTTATTTGTTCATTTGTTTATTTCTATTTATTTGTTTATTTTTTATTTATTTCTCTATTGGTTTATTTCTTTATTTCCTTATTTATTTATTTATTACTACATTTGTTTATTACTATATTTCTTCATTTCTATTCTTCTTTATTCATTTCTTTATATATTTGTTTATTTCTTTGTTTATTTATTTACTTCTTTGATTTTTTATTTCTTTATTTATCAACTAGCCGTACCCGTGCGCTCCGCTGCACCCGTTAGAAATAAATATAAAGTAATTACATAATTAAAATAGGATATTTGATCCAGGGAACATTCGTGTTTGATAGAAGGATAAATCGTTTAATATGTTACTTAATTTAAATTGCATCCAAATAATTAAAATGCGATCATTTTGGTCCAGAGACACTCATTTGGTGCAATGACAATTCCTTTAACATGTTTCTTAATTTTTATTACATGCAACCATAGTTTAATGTACATTGACATCATTTAGATTTAATGTTTATACTTTATTTTACTTGCTATATGTTTCCATTGAATTATGGTAATAACTTAATTTTAACCCTTGTTTTCTACGTATTCAGTAAATGGCGCTTGGCCCACTATAATTTATTTTACTTGCTATATGTTTCCATTGAATTATGGTAATAACTTAATTTTAACCCTTGTTTTCTACGTATTCAGTAAATGGCGCATGGCCCACTATGGTTCTGAACCCTTCAAATAACTTAAATTATATAATATAATGTTACATTACATATATTATATTATATTATATTATATTATATTATATCATATTATATTACATTATATTATATCAGAAGTTACTGTAATAACATTATAGCATTATGTCCATCTAGAGAAACTACACTTTCCAGTGGTGAAATAATAATTAATTATACAAATCGATTAATTTAGCTTCCGATATTACTTCATACAAACACAGAAACATTCTCTATAGGCTATCTTTCATAGCTTTCGATTGTTGCTGTCCAAGGCCCCTTTATAGACGAAGTCATTTGTTTTTATTTCATTATACGGCCCTAGATGGCAGTTATTTTAATTTTAAAACTCATGTATCTCATTAAATATCAGTCCTATCAAAATTTTTCAAGGAATAAAACGTATCGCAAATTATCGTTAAAGAAACATTTGTTATGTAACAGTTTTCACAAAAATCAATAATAAGCGAGATATTTCGATTTATTTAATTCAGGCCCCCTAATAACCCCCCTTTTAAATAACGTATTTTGAATGCCATATAGCCTAAAATCTAAGTTACAACGAACTTAATTTATATTCCAATTTTCACCGAAATCCGTTCAGCCATTATCGCGTGAAAAGGTAACAAACATCCAGACAGACAGACATAAGAACAAAAATTTCAAAAAAGCGATTTTCGGTTTCAGGGCTGTTAATTATATATGTTAGGACCAATTATTTTTGGAAAATCAAAAGTTACCAGAAAAATTTCGGCTACAGATTTATTATTAGTATAGATAAAAAGCTCCTTGCACAGTTTTGACAGATTGGTCTGAAATTTCTCACAGAGGTCAATTAAATATTTGTAAATACAATTTAATTAGCATTTCTATGAAATATTAAGTTCCTTCGGGGCATATTCATATTGCACTTATATAGATTAAAATATGCTGTAATGGTAAATTCATGAAATTTAAAAATTTATTGTGACTCTCTATTCAGACTGATATCTAAAAGCTGATTAATTTTTATTCCCATGACTATTTTCAAACTTTTTCAGAAAATAAGAGCTAAACATTTTTTAAACTATGACGCAAGGAGCCTTTTTAGTGACGTCAATATAATATTATTATTGCTAGTAACATTGAAATGAATACAAGTTAATAAATACAATGAAAGATAAACTAGCACACTCCTGAATTTTATTTTTTAGTAGGTTATTTTACGACGTTTATCAACAGCTTAGGTTATTTAGCGTCTGAATGAGATGCCGGTGAAATGAGTCCGGGGTCCAACACCGAAAGTTACCCAGCATTTGCTCATATTGGGTTGAGGCAAAACCCCGGAAAAAACCTCAACCAGATAACTTGCCCCGATCGGGAATCGAACCCGGGACACCTGGTTTCGCGGCTAGACGTTCTAATCGTTACTCCACAGGTGTGGACCCCACTCCTGAATGAGTAAGACTCGTGCTCAGGAGGGGATTCCAATACAGACAAAAATAAAATTAAAATTGAGAGTGAATACAGATTAAATAGTGTTTAATATGTTTAAAACTAAACTATAATTAATTAATTTGGAGAGGATTCATGGTTGAAATATTATTATTGGAATGAAATTTGTTTAATAATCTGACTCATGCTATGATAAAAAGCTGCATTGGTTTTACATTTTGGTTCAGACAAACGCAGAGAATTCATGTTTTCAGTTATATATTTATGTATATACCTTTCAAAGTTATTAAAATTTCTATGAAAATATTTTAATAGAATAAAATAATACATTTGTTTAATGTTGAAAATTTGAAATGTTTAAACAACAAATCAGTTGGGTAATCTTTCTGCTTTTTAAACAAATTTTTAATACTTTTTTCTGTAGTAAAATTAAGGGATAAAGGTTTGATTTATAAGTTCCACTCCAACCTATAATACCATACATAAATATAGATTGAAATAATGCTAAATAAATTACACGTAAACAGTTAATTGACAAAATATTTCTTAGAATGACAAAGTAACATAATGTTTTACGTAATTTATTACAAATATAATGAATATGATTATTATATTTTAAATGATTATTAATAATTATACCTAAGTAAATAATTAAAACATATAATTTCAAAATTATTAGCCCAAATAACACCAAATTCAGTACAGATGATAGTATCGTTGACCTGCTTATGTAGTTTAAATTTCACAAATTTTAAATGAAAATTGTGGAAGTTTTTAAATTCATACATGTCTCCTTAAATCCCTGTTTTTGTGTGACATTTTTGTTGAAGAGCTGTTTACTTTTATGAAGTAAAGTTTATAGTTTATGTTGTGTTTTGTTTATTAAGATGTAGTGCCAGCGAATGAAAATTTAATTGTCTCAATTTTGTACGACGACATTTTAAAATTTTCAATATGTTAACGTTTAACTTATTTTTCCTTTCTAGATTACCACGGAGTAAATTAGAAATTGATTCAGAGGAAGAAGACGAAGAAGATATGACGGAATTCGACAACGCTCATAAAACGAAGCGAAAATGTGCAGAGATGTTCCCTTCTTGCTCGTCATCCTTCGTTGAGCTAACTGCCTTCTGAATCAGGCCCATTCATAATACGCAACTCTGAGGTTAAGACAACAAAAGCAGCGTCACTGTCCTTTAGATGATTGTCAACGAGATTCTGTAGAGAGACAGGTTCTGTGCTACATGGTTCTCAGCGTGTTGTAGAGACCACTATTGCTAGTCTAAAACGCTAAGTTCAGAATATTTTTGACTGTGATATACTTGTTTCTCTTTATTGTATAGGGACATCATTTTATTTTTACTTCAATTTTTATTGTACCTGAGTTTTTGAATGTACTTCACTCCCACCCCCTCTACTAGTAAACATCCAACCATCCTCCACACAGAACCGAGGCCGCGTATGCAGTACTGAGTTAGTGAGTATAGTACGTTCCAGAAATATGTTCGCGTTTTCCAGTGACGAAAGAGCTTTCAATATTGAATCATATTTTCGCACAGGTACTGTCGTCCGTTTGCCTACGTCGCATCCCAGTTTCCCCCACCTGCTTCTGTTCGCCCCTCTGTAAAGTCTAGTAGTTGGGCTGTCTTAGCTCTTTTCTGAAAACATTAAAGTCTGTTAGGAATTGGACGTCTACGTAATATTATACAACTGTTAAAATAACTTAAATAGAAGGGCCTCGTTAAGTAATTAACTGTCACGTGATTTCCCCTCCCCTTTCTACGACAAAACCACTTGAACGGACAGTAGATAGCATTTCTGAGTAATTTTATCTTTTCGGATCGGGGAGAAGTGAAGATTGAATTTACAGTACGAAAGGTATTCTTTTATAGAGTAGGTATAGAATTATTTCAACATGAGTTACTAGCACGAAGGACGAAACTGGTAATTGGAATTAGGTACAATAGTCTATAGTGCGATAATATGCACAACAGAACTGAAGCCTGTATCGAAATGAACGGCCACCATTTTCAAAACTGTGTTTAAATATCCATATTGTGATTATTTTTCAATTTAACTTCATTCTCTATATTGTACGCTAATGTGCTGTAACACTACAATATACTGTACACTGCATAATGAATACGTCCGAATGGACAGCTCAATTCGTGAGTAAAAACACTAACTGTGCTATGCATAGACATTTCGCTAGCCCGCGCTACGAGCGTGCTAAACTAGCTCCGGCTATCGACTGATTACTTGCACAGGATTCATATCATATCATATCGCTAACACTGGTTTATGAATACGAAAAACGTTAGTTTCATCCACCGAAAGCCGCTCTAAGAATGTCTATGAATATGGCCCTTTGTGTTAATACAGTACTGTATTTTGATTAAACAAAAACCTAATGAAAATGATCAAACTCAAAATTTCTATATTTCCTAGTTTACATAAATGGATGAACTACTTTTCTTCCTTCCTATACCTAGTAACGTGATCTGTATTTTACGCCAGTATCATCGAACTCCAGTCTTGGAAGGGGGAGCAAGCGGTGTTTCCAGTTCTAGACCTTTAATCCAAAGATATAGGCAGGTTAATATTAAAAATGGTAGTAAAAATAAAATGATGTCCCTGTATTATATTCTGACATTTTCTCCGCATCACATAAGTATCACATTAAAAGAAAACTATTTCATTGTAAATTATGAAGGACAAAAGGAAATTGTGTGTAAAAATAATCAATTGAAATGAAATTCCTCTGGAAAATAACAATTTACACGATACAGAGTGTCCCATAAGTCTTGAACCATAGGCCAAATCTCTGAAATTCTGTTTATTCTTCTGTACATGTACTACTGAAGTCACAATGATGATATTAAGTAAAGAGGAATGATATTCAAATAATGCTTTTTGCTGCATATAGACTGAATTTAATTACATTAGCTCATAAATAAAGTTATTATTTCCGCAGTGCCTGGGAAAAGTGACATAAGTCAGTTTCCACAAACCTTTTTTGATAATTTATTGACAACTTACGGAACATCTGCTCGCTTGGAAAAAGAGACATAAGTATTTCTCCCATTACAATAATTCATACAGAAAAAAATAAAATCGACATAAACCAGTGTAAGTTGTCAATAAATTATCAAAAAAGGTTCGTGGAAACTGACTTGTGTCACTTTTGCCAGACACAGGAGATTTTTTCGTATAGGTTTTATCTCAAATTTAAAAAAAAATGTACTAGTTAAAACTTAACTGAAGAATATTGCTGGAGAATGTTTAGTGTATTGTAAATATTCATAATTTAAATATGTATGTCGCTATTGTACTGATTAAGGCTGGTTGAGTGGAAGAAAAGGCCTTATGGTCTTAACTCTGCCAGCGAAAATAAAACATTCTATTCTATCTTGACGTAAGTTCTGTGTAGATCGGGTATCATTATAGTCTTGTCTCTTCTATTTATTTTGTTTATTCATTATTCATTTTATTATAATTATTATTATTATTATTATCATTATTATTATTACTTATTTACAAATGGCTTTCAAGGAACCCGGAGGTTCATTGCCGCCCTCACATAAAGCCGCCATTGGTACGTATCCTGTGCAAGATTAGGCCTAATCCAGTCTCTATCATCATATCCCACCTCCCTCAAATCCATTTCAATATTATCCTCCCATCTACGTCTCGGCCTCCCCAAAAGTCTCTTTCCCTCCGGTCACCCAACTAACACTCTATATGCATTTCTAGATTCGCCCATACTTGCCACATGCCCAGCCCATCTCAAACGTCTGGATTTAATGTTCCTAATTGTATGTCAGGTGAAAAATACAGTGCGTGCAGTTCTGCGTTGTGTAACTTTCTCCAATCTCCTGTAACTTCATCCCGCTTAGCCCCAAATATTTTCCTAAGAACCTTATTCTCAAACACCCTTAATCTCTGTTCCTCTCTCAGAGTGAGAGTCCAAGTTTCACAACCATACACAACAACCGGTAATATAACTGTTTTATAAATTCTAACTTGCATATTTTTTGACAGCAGACTGGATGATAGAATCTTCTCAACCGAATAATAACAGGCATTTCCCATAATTATTCTGTGTTTAATTTCCTCCAGAGTGTCATTTATATTTGTTACTGTTGCTCCAAGATATTTGAATTTTTCAACGTCTTCGAAGGATAAAGCTCCAATTTTTATATTTCCATTATAGGCCTAATTATTATTATATTTATTTTTACTCTTTATTTAATTGTATTTTATTATATTCTAATTCATATTCATCATTTGTTCTTTTCTGATCGTTTCCATTGCGTCATATTGGTCAAATCCCTATTTACCTTCAATATCTGACGTTGTAGACGTACCCAATATGCAGCGTTCCATGAGTAAAATGAACAGTAATTTTATTTACCACACTTGGCAACCATAAGCTGAACCATAAATATTTTTAATGTCTTTGTTTTATTTCTCATTACTGCAGTGTAATATAATCAGTTGTTCTCATAGGGTAGTATTCATAGACATTCTTAGCGCGGGCTTCCGGTGGATGATCAGCGAACTAACGTTTTTCGTATTCATGAAGCAGTGTTAGCGATATATATGATATTATATGAATCCTGTACAAGTAGCCAGACAATAGCCGAGGCTAGTTTAGCACGCTCGTAGCGCGGGCTAGTAAAATGTCTATGAATAGCACCCTTAAGAACCAATAATATTGAAAATTAACTTTTAATATTTAAAACTGTTCAATTATTGTTCTTTCTCATTAACGCCCGAATGTCAAGCTAAGCAGTGTCTCCTCCTCCTGATATTTGTACTTTTCTGCAGGATTCCTTCATTTCCTCAAAGCACTTGCAGGTTCATTTCCGCAATCTTGCCCGTCATCTTCAAATTATGGCGAGGAAAAAGTCTGTAAAAGGTTTACTCACGCAAGCTTTATGCCGTCAGTAAACTGTTTCATTATTATTAACATTTTCCTTAAATTGAGGAAATTACCTGACTTAATAAGTTACACTTACAACACGCTATGCAGTCAGTACTGGCTTGTACAAGATGTTACCTAGCACTCTTTTAATATAAAAATTATACTGTGTAATTACGTAGAAAGTGCTTTGCTGGTTCTAATAGATATTTTAAAACTTAAATTTAACGATTTATTATTCTCTCTGCAAAGGTTTTCTTTTTTTTTTAAGATTTATTTTAGTACATCTTGATTACACAACTTTTAACACTGTGTCACTTCGGAATATGTATGATAAGAACTTTATTGTGTTAAATATTATTAACGTACCAAGATGAAATATACAGACACAGGAAAACACACCCCAACGATATTCTCAACACACAACTCAATTTAAAAACACATACACTCTTTGACTCTACACTTCGAACACACCCACACAGAAACAAAACGCGCCAAGACCAACAACGACCAGTTCCGAGGATGACCGAAAATAGGTCGAAACATATTAACAAGGTACGTTAATAATATTTAACACATTTATCCGTCTTAGTATTCATTTTATTATTGTAAATATTTTTGTTTTATCACTATTATTATTATTATTATTATTATTATTATTATTATTGTTAATGAATTATTTTGTATTACAATCTTTGTATCATTTGTCACGATTATTCTATTATTATTATTATTATTATTATTATTATTATTATTATTATTGTTACTATTATTTATATCATCAGCATTATTACTTGAACCCTGTAAAATTTATGTAGACTACTGGACTGTACCCGAGCACGAGCATTATGCTCATTTCGGATATCTATTCATATGTATTCAATTCAAATGTAAATTGTAAATAAATTTGAATATGAAAAAAAAAAAAAAACAAGAAGGTTCTTATCATACATATTCCGAATTTATTTTAGGTCGCATAACTGCTGAGTTTTTTTGGGACCACAATATCCATATGAAGAACAATACAAGACAAGCAATAAATATTACAAAGTACACAATAGGCTATATTACAATGTATCTTACTTACTGGCTTTTAAGGAACCCTGAGGTTCATTGTCGCCCTCACATAAACCCGCCATTGGTTCCTATCCTGAGCAAGATTAATCCAGTCTCTATCATTATATCCCACCTCCCTCAAGTCCATTTTAATATTATCTTCCACCTACGTCTCGGCCTCCCCAAAAGTCTTTTTCCCTCCGGCCTCCCAACTAACACTCTATATGCATTTCTGGATTCGCCCATACGTGCTACATTTCCTGCCCATCTCAAACGTCTGCATTTAATGTTCCTAATTATGTCAGGTGAAGAATACAATGCGTGCAGCTCTCCGTTGTGTAACTTTCTCCATTCTCCTGTAACTTCATCCCTCTTAGCGCCAAATATTTTCCTAAGCACCTTATTCTCAAACACCCTTAATCTTCTAAATTCTAAATTCTAACTTTCAGATTTTTTGACAGAAGACTGGATGACAAAAGCTTCTCAACCGAATAATAACACGCATTTCCCATATTTAATCTGCGTTTAAGTTCCTCCCGAGTCTCATTTATAATTTATACACAATATATTACAATGTATCTTACTTACTTACTTACAAATGGCTTTTAAGGAACCCGAAGGTCCATTGCCGCCCTCACATAAGCCCGCCACCTGTCCCTGTCCTGTGCAAGATTAATCCAGTCTCTATCATCATACCCCACCTCCCTCAAGTCCATTTTAATATTATCCTCCCATCTACGTCTCGGCCTCCCTGAAAGTACATTACAATGCATCTAGAGGTAAAAATAAATAAACAAGAAATTAATAAACAGAATATATGAACAGTATAAATTTTACAATCAAATCATATTATACAAGGGAATATCTTTAAAGAACTGAATTACTTGTGGAAGAACATCTGTATTGTTGAGTGCTGTAGATATATCATTTGGTATGTTGTACTTTTTCCTTGAGGTGTGGTATCTTCGGTATTCTATGGTGACGTGTTAGAAGGTGAGGAAGCAATGACAGGTTTCACAGGTTGGTGGTTCATTTCTTGATATGAGGTAGGAATGTGTTAATTTTGTATGTCCAATTCTTAATCTTGATAATAAAACCTGGTCTTTTCTATTAAGCTTTTGGATCGGTATATTAATAGAACATTTTGACTTGACTTCGAAAAGTTTTCTGGAGGAAATGAGAGTTCAAAATTTAATCCATGATTCTTTACATTTACTGTCTATGAGGGAAATGAAATTTCGATGTGGTAAGAAGGTATACTCGAGGTTGTTAGAACCTTTAGTGCTTTGGATATCCTCTCACTGTGGCATTGCATGCAACGATGCAGCTGATACAGATTCCAAACAAAGGTCATCCTCTTATCCCTACAGTTTTTTCTTTTTAAACTAGTGTATTAATTAAGAAGAGGGATTCTGTTCCTGAACGACAAGACGTTGCGTCGGAAGAATTTAACGGCTTTTTTTCTCCCAAAATATTTCCGTGAATCGCGGCAGATGTTTGGAAAACGCATATTTATAGAACTAGAAAGTGTCTGAATACAGAAGATAGAAATGAAGAAGATCTTAGGACTGATTTATAGTGCATATCGTGGAAATTTGTGAGAAAGCGGAAATGATTGAACTATGTTAAATGTGAAAGCACTCACAAGAATTAAAAACGCTGACTTACATTGAGGCTGAACTTACTCTGACGTAACGAGCCCAACAGATTTTAGTTTTCTCCCTTCAATGTGTAGTAATTTGATCCGAATAAATTTAATGTTTTAAAATTCCTTTTCATAACGAAATGTCACATTTGTTCGGAACAGATTTCTGTACATTTAAAGAAAAAATCTAAAATTCTTTGAATAATTTATTATCATACTATAGGCCTACTGCTCTCTTAAACTAATTTAACATATTAGGAATTAAATCAATGGCTTTCCCAAAACAATCTATGAAATGTTTAATATAAAACAATTTTTATCTCGAAAAGGAAGTAAAAACGAGCAAAGTTTTATTAAGCTTTTTTTAATATCTCAAAGAATAACCCCTGAAATTAATGATATTACTTACGGTTCACTCTTTATACAAATAATAGGTATGTATAAAATATTCAAAAATGACTTTCTCTACTTCGGAATGTGTATTATATAGCTCTCGCGTGTTAAATGTAATAGTACATGGTTGACTATTGGGTGTTCAGTTCAAAATGTGTCATGGTTCGCTGTATGCAGTCATGTGGCTAGCCGATGAGCCTAGAGAATTCAATCTTCCTACACTTCCGCAGAGGTGTATAACCTAAGAGTTGCCTAGCAAGTACGGCGTTCATTCTGAAGAGTACGTACCAATACGTACGGTAACGCCAGTAGTGGCAGGAATGTGAACTGTTTGGAAATACGTACTGTCGGGATATGGGGAGAGGGTTAAGACGATTACTTACGTATTTGTTGACATTAACTTCGACGGTCAACATGGACACGGAGCATTTGATTTGTGTTGTGGAATGTTACCGTACGCAAACGATGATAACAAATACCCTGCGTACGACTTGCCGGCGCAAAATAGAGTTCGAAAGAGGTTATGGTAGCACACAGACCGTACAGACCGCCATCTGTTGCTACGATGTTCAAGTTATACCGTACACGTTCTCAAGTTCAGATTGAAGAACGCCTTAAATAATAGGCAACTTCTCTAACATATAAACTGAAACTCGCTTCAAATCGGTGACCCAACAACAGTGACGTCATGACACACTTTGAAATGAACACCCAGTAGTATCAACCTGTTATGGGCCATCTTCAGAACTGTTTGGTGCTGGTCTTGGCGTCTTTTGTCTGCATTTACTGTGGGGTGTGTTTGTGTAGTGTAATGTGGAGTCAAAGAATGTGTGTGTTCTGAAATTGAGAATTTTATTTGGATGTGTTTTTGTTTGTCTATATATATTTTTTTCTAGTGTGTTTAGTTTCTGGGTTTTTGGTTGAATATATAAAATTTCCATGTCTGTGTTTATATCTCTGTAGGTGTAGTTAGCATTTGTGATGTGTTCTGCATATGTGGAAGTGTTTTGTAATTTTGTTATGGGTGTAATGTGTTCCTTGAAACGTGTTTGAAACGATCTGCCTGTCTGTCCTATATAGAAGTTGTTGCAGGTGTTGCACTTGTGATTTTATACGCCTGTGTAGTTGTATTTGTTTGTGTTGTTTATGTGTTGAGATGCTTTTGTAGAGTATTATTTGAGCCGTTCAGAGCAAAAGTGGTGTAAGTAAAAATTGGGTAATGAGGTTTAAAGTAAAAATTTTGTAAAATACAGCTCAAAGTAGCAATTAATATGACCTTCTTGCCATTCATTGACTACTAATAGTTCAAATAAATTGAATATTAATTGCTACTTTGAGCTGTATTTTACAGAATGTTTACTTTAACCCTCATTACCCATTTTTGACTTACACCACTTCTGCTCTGAATGGCTCATTTATTCAGTATGCGATGTTGTTATTTAATTTCTTGAATGAGGTTGCAATCTCGTGTTTTTGTTTTCGTATGTTAGTGTAATGTATTTTTTGTGTTCTTGTGTTTGTGTTCTATTCTTATGTTTTTTTTTATTATGTTTCGTCTTTCTTATTATGTTGTCTATTATGTTGGGGTTGTATCCGTTTTCTTGTGCTATGTATTTGATTGTATTTAGCTCTTCTTTGTAGTCTTGTTGGCTCATTGGTAGGCTATGTTGAGTAGTCTGCTAAATAAAATAACATCATATTTAACACTCGAAAGCTATATAATACATAATCCGAAGTGATATAGTGTTAAAAGTTGTGCAATCAAGATGTATAACTTTCTTTAGTATAAGAAATAAGAAAACTTGGAAGTTTTACAGTATTATCGACCGACTGGCCTTCAAAGAATGAGAATTTAACGCTGCAACAGCCACGGTTGTTTTGGGTAAGCCTACCGTAAGAAGAAAAATCTTTAGTAACATAAATCCGTAAAATCTCTTTGAATTGGACCATTTTTGACTCCTCCTTTGCAATCATATAAATTGAAAATAATTTACTTAATAATTTATGTATTTAATCTGGCAGAGCTAAGGCCAGTAAGCCTTCTCTTCCGCCCAGCCAGTCTCTAATTCTAATAGAATACAATTGCTTACATAGTTATTACATTAATATCTAGACCATAAAACAACATGAAAGTAAATAATGAAAGTTGGATAAGTAATGTTAGTGTGACAATAATAAACATTGGTAAGAAATAGTTATAATAATAATAATAATAATAATAATAATAATAATAATAATAATGATGAGATAATTTAGATATTTATCTGTGATATATATAACCATTAAACACTGAGAAACCTGAAACAGCTATTATTGTTAACAAGAATTGTTAGAAAAATATCTCGTTAGTCTATTCTTAAATTGGTTTGATGTCTGACAGTCCCTGACATTACTCGGTAGGGAATTCCAAAGCCGAGGAACAGCCACAGTGAAAGAAGATGAATATGAGGATGTTCGGTGGGAGGGAATGGATAATATTGAGTGTTGTGATCGTGTGTCTAGGTTATGATGGGTGGATAAATTTTGAAAACGAGACGCAAGATAGACAGGAGTGGAGAAATGCAATATGTGAAAGAGAAGAGAAAGACAGTGGATTTTCCTACGATCTTCTAGACGGAGCCAGGACAATATTTCGAGGGATGGTGTTACGTGATCAGCCCGGCGAATATTGCAGACGAAACGGACGCACATATTATGAACACGTTGTAGTCTCTGCGCAGAAGTTACGCTTAGGTCAGTAAGCAGAATATCACAGTAATCGAAGTGGGGCATCACGAGTGTTTGCACTAACATTTTTTTCATGGAAAAGGGCAGAAAATTCTTCAATCGCCTAAACGAGTGGATTAATGAGAATACTTTTTTGCAGGTTTCTGAATGTTCCAATTTAAACTTTTATCCATATAAATACGTAGATTCTTTACTGATTCACTGAAAGGAATTTCGGTGCCGTATAGCCTACTTTAATCGGGGACAAATTTGATATGGTAATAGTGCTTAACAAACGTGAATGACCCACATGATTGACTGTGATTTTTCTGGATTTAGTTTAAATCGGAACGGGAAACGCGACTAAAGTTCATTATCTACTGTATGCTAAGTGTACATCAGGACGTGAACTCTGTTTGAAAATAAACTTTCCGGGTTTATCAGACAAATTACATCCGACTATGTGCTGCGTGGACGAACGTTGTTTGTTGAGGACGCATGTAACGGAGTTTCGTTACAGCGGACTGCAATTTATTTGACTCCAATGTTTGTTCTGCAGGCTTGGTATTTCGTGTCCTTGCACAAAACGCGAAGACATCTACAGAATAATGGATAGCGGAAATGAGCGGATAAGGCAAAGTGTCAGATGATCGTCGAGTGGAGGAGTTTCCATCTTGACAAGGAGGGAAGAAAGGCGGCAGAGCTGTCAGTTCTAATAGACTTGCAAGACAACCTGGCTGCGAAATTAACCAGCGAATCTCCCTAGAATAATCTACGGTAAGAAATTTTAATGAGTGGAACTAGAGTCGTAATTACAACTTACACTTAATTGAGAAATTATGATTATAATATTAATTTTATGATAACACTGGTCTACAAAAAAGCTTTTTCTCTGCTACTAAGGAAATTTCAAGTGTTTAATACTGAAATCGATGCTCTGATTCCAGATCTGTAATTACATTTATCATAGTATGTCAGGTTTTTGAGTTATGGGACTCTAACATTAAATCTAAATCTTACTATTCAGTATACTGTATAACAGAGTGCTGCATTGGAGTGAAATCGCTCGCTTGAACTCGTTCGAGTGTCACACCCTCGAGTGAGATATGATCGGTCGTGATTCGCTCGTAATAAATAGAAGCACAGTGCAAGGTCATCTCACCGACTTATCTTATGTTGTATGGAAGGCGACAGATAAGATACACATATGTTTTGCTCACACGATAAAAATAAGGCTTTATTTTCTGCGTTTATGACAAACGTTTAATGGAACAGTCAATGGAACGTACCAAAACAGTAACATGAAGTTATAAATAAAATAGTATGAAAAACTTCGATATACAGTTATTATTGCTAGTTAATAATTATTCAATATTTGATTTGCCACATATATAATATGATAGGTCCATACATAGTGTTCCGCCTATATACTGCGACAATGTAGAAACGTTTTACAAAATAGTATTGATATAGCAGTATATTAATAACAATATTAGTACAGAGATAACGTCACAGAAGATATAATAAAACGAATAATCATGCTGCACAAATTATTATTATTATTATTATTATTATTATTATTATTATTATTATTAGTACTAGAAAACTTGATACAGTTCTTGCATTATCGTGATTGTGTTCTCCGTTGATAATAATTACATTTACATCCAATAACATCTATCAGATGTGGCAAAAACAAAATCACTCCTGCGTGAAAGAAAAAAAAAAAAAAAGAAAAAAAAATTTACCTACAACAATTATATTACATTTTAAAGCATATTTTGTAGTTGTAAGCTACTATGGAGAGGATAGTTAAACACTGCAAAGTTTTGAAATGATAAACATATATGATGTTACTACAAAGTTCATCACTGTAACAAGAACGAATGTCTAACGGTCGGCTTATACCGTTCGAGGATTTATCGCTCGTGACAATTTTACCCATCATGCACGTGCGTTACCTATCGGATTATGCTATAAACTACTTGGCGCTCGAGCGAAAACGTCCGATGCAGACCTGTACAGAGATTAGTTCATATATTCTTTGCAATTGTTATATTATATTATTTTAAATACATTTACAAGAAGATATAGTCTACAATATGTAGTAAGCACTGAAAACTCTGGTAAAAGTGCTTGAGAGCTTTGCTTTTCCGCTTATGTTGGCATGTGGTTGATCGCTGTAGGAACAGCAGAAATCACCCATCATGCTCGGACCGTATTGACTCTGATACCTGGATTCCATTGTTGATATGTCCTGATGGAACCTCTAACCATGTTCGTCACTTACAGCACCGAGATTTCATGGAAAAAAGTCAAGGAATGAAGAAAGTGCGTTTTTAAAGTCATGCGACAACCTAGATTCTGAAATGCTCTAAGCATGTTATATGCTACCTCAGCATAATTATCAGCTCGGTAACTTCACAAAAACCTAGTTGACACTAGTACAAATTTGTCCCCAGCTTGGAGTTCAAGAGTACTCAGTTTTGACCTGAACGTAGTGTCACACATGATAATTAAAAATTAAAAATGTATTTATTTATTTATTTATTTATTTATTTATTTATTTATTTATTTATTTATTTATTTATTTATTTATTTATTTATTTATTTATTTATTTATTTATTTATTTATTTATTTATTTATTTATTTATTTATTTATTTATTTATTTATTTATTTATTTATTTATTTATTTATTTATTTATTTATTTATTTATTTATTTATTTATTTATTTATTTATTTATTTATTTATTCTGGCAGAGTTAAGAACATGAGGCCTTCTCTTCCACACTACCAGAAGTAAAATACATAATGAAACAATGACAAAAATAGGAAAGTCATACATAAATATAAAAATAAATTTCATTCACATTAAAAAACTTACATGGGCTATAATGAAATATTAACTAAACATGATACATAATTAAGTTATTTACAATTCACATCCTAATTTCACTTTATGATAGGCCTAAATGACAATTTATATACACACAGAACCTATAAAAATCGGCTAACACTTACAAATCGCGTTGTGACTTGACAGAAAAAAACGAACTTCAGGTCTGTAATCAGCACACTCAAATTAGGGTTGGTACACTTCTTTTTGTTCAGTAACAAAATAACAATGAAATAAATGTATTAAAAATGTAAACATTAAAAATAAAAAATGTTGTTATTTTAAAATTGTGACGTGATAAAAAAAGGACTTCAGATCTCTAATCAGCACACTCAAATGATTACTATATAAACTAGTTACAATTGTGAATTTTTACTCTTGCACTAAACGGAATTTGAGATTTATTTACAACTACGAGGGAAAGAACAGATTTTTTTAAATTTCGACGGAAGTCTCTGATTTCCTAGTAAGATAGCCTATGAATTTTCAGCATTCGGAACCAATCAAAATTCATGTGACCAGGAGGTTAGAGATTTTAAATCCGAATTTAATTTACTTATCCTCCATTCACCGAATCGGGACTGGCGTGGATATGAAGTCGTAGATAGTCCGCATAAAGATGATACGGACAATGTGGCATTGCTTATGAGACATCGTTTACATACAGGGTTAGTTAAAAGTCACGCACACCTAAATAACTTTTGAAGCATACGGTTCAGTGACATGAAACTTGGTATGTGGGGATAACCATATGCTAAGAACTCAATAATGGTATTACCGAGTTTATTCTACTTCCGGTTTGACCGGAAGTAATTCCAACTCTTATTTTAAATGGAACACCCAATATATTATTTTATTTTTGAATAGTACTCATTAAGAGCTTTTCAAAAATTACCCACACTTAATACTTCTGTACAAATTCAGTGTTACTAAGTCAAGAAAACAGAAAAGTGTATCGAATATTAAAATAATAAAATACTCCTTCCTTAACAAAAACAAAACAAAGCTAGCTCACCTTCTAAATCATGTGTTCAAATTGGTAGCCCTCAGCAGCTTTACAATGTGTCACTCGATCATAGAAACCATTTAAGGAATGATTTAACCAGGCTTTAGGAATATCTTGCCCCACTTCCATTTTTATTTAGCAACACTGAATTTGTACAGGAGTATCAAGTGTGGGTACTTTTTTGAAAAGCTCTTAGTGAGCTTTATTCAAAAATAAAAAAACATATATTGGGTGTTCCATTTAAAATAAGAGAGTTGGAGTTACTTCCGGTTAAACCGGAAGTAGAAAAAACTCGGTAATACCATTATTGAGTTCTTAGTATATGGTTATCCCCACATACCAAGTTTCATGCCACTGAACCACATGCTTCAAAAGTTATTTAGGTGATTCGGGACTTTTAACTAACCCTGTACATTGGAAATACTGTAGAAGAGACCCTAAAACAGAATCCCGAGGAATCCCAATCTCCACGATACGCCTTGATTGAAAACCGATTATAATATTGATACACTCATTCCCAAACTCAAATTCTCACGCAAACATACCTCCAATAATACAGATAGGCTACTCACACATTTTCACGCTTGAAATCTCGCTCACTCAATACTTTCTCTCACTTTCAATTAGTCATTATTCCAAAGTTTGTCCATTTATGCACAGTCTTTGTTTTTGACATATCGCTTTTTTAGAATGTTCGCTTAAACTATCAGAAAATTCTATCTTTGAACGTCAGTGTATCCACTATGTATTACGTTAATTTTCGCATATTTCTTGTCCCTTCATAAAGATGCTGCAAGACAAGGGGATGAAATACACGTGCCTGACCTGCCTTATCTTCATTGCCGGATTCCCGCTTTCCAGTCCCGTCATTCGCAAGCCAGATAACTCCACATTGGGAGACCAGAGACTACTATCCAGGAAGAAGCGTTACCTCAATTTTCCCGATGGTAGCATTCTCCAGGTTTGTTATGTTTCACGGCCTGAATATAGGCCTAATAGTAACAATATCATTAATAAACATAAATCAAGTTTATACCTTTATAAATGCATGATAGTTATTAAGCTTCTAGCGCGTAAATAGCTGAGGGAATTAAAATATCATATATTATAAAAAATAAAATATATTTAACAAGTTAGAACAATAATGAGTCATATTCTGAACTACTGTAAAATCTATGGTAAAATGTTATCAATATTCATAAAACAAACAAAAAAATGAAAATATTCTACTAACATTAATTATTATCATAGAATTGACGGTCCAAATTCTATTACAAGTACCATTAACAATAATTGAAATGTATATGTGCGCGTGTCTGTGTGTGTGTGTACAGAATGTTAGTATACAGGGTGGTTTACGACTAGTGAACAGCGCTTTGGGATTATCGACAGTTAAGGAGTTACAGCTGATTGAATTCTACGAAAGTAGCAGTGGTTTTCAGCAGAACTAAGAGTTATTAACTTAGAATACACAGAAATATCAATTCAAAATATTATATTATTCATAAAATAAACATATCTCAGTTTGGAAGCAGATTTTCAATAACCCTCCTTCCACTTCAATGTACTTGGCCGCACGGATGTGAATGGCGCTTAGTGTTCCGTACCTCGTCACTGATAAGCGCAGCTGACATTCACTAGACCCATCATCTCCGTACTTCAAGTCAAAGCGCAACTCTTCATTTAGTTTACATTCTAATGTTTGTATTACGACGCAAGCAAATCCAGAGCCTGATTCACAGTATGACGTTTGGATTTTTACGAATAACTTTCAAACTAATGATAATCGGACTCATGTTTATATGATACTTTATGCTCAAAATGGTCCATAGAACTGATTGAAAATGCGCGAGGCATTATCGTGAATCACCCTGTATATGTGCAAATATTTTGATATTTGATTAATTTATGAATTAACGTACTATAAAAGAAACGTCTATAATTTAGCCTAACGCATATATTCCATCACTCACATTCTTTTTCAGGCCGTTAAGGGTCATTAACCTTGCAGAAAGGTCACTCACCGATATATTTTTAAGTATATTGTAAAGACTGACTCTGAATTAGCCGATATTCATATTTTAATGTACAGAAAGCAAGAGAATCTGCAAATGCGTCAAGGGATATTTATCAGGGTTACAGATAGATTAATATTCGTGCTATGTGCCATTGATTCTAGGATACAGCATCTCTTCGACTTACGATCCAGGATCGTGGCCCGCAAAGTGACGTTGTTTCCTTTCGTAATGTGACACAACTTTTCTAAAAAAAAATTATATTGTTAAGAAAATATTATGGGATTCTCCATAACTCTACTTGGAGCTATGTAATTTTCGAAAGGACATTGTATTGTATTGTAGTTATTAACATTCCAATTATTCATACCTTGCTTCACAGCTAGAATATGGAACAAGTAAAAAAACTTAATACTATTATAAAGTCTTAATTTATAGTCACAGTCTAGTTGAAATGTATACAAAAAGATTTACAATATAGTCTACTAGTACAACACAAAGTTTTAGTATCGATTTCATGAAACGTTGTAGAATGTCATTAATTCACCTAGATAATTTTTAGTAGGTTATTTTACGACGCTTTATCAACATCTTAGGTTATTTAGCGTCTGAATGAGATGAAGGTGATAATGTCGGTGAAATGAGTCCGGGGTCCAACACCGAAAGTTACCCAGCATTTGCTCATATTGGGTTGAGGAAAAACCCCGGAAAAAACCTCAACCAGGTAACTTGCCCCGACCGGGAATCGAACCCGGGGCATCTGGTTTCGCGGCTAGACGCGCTAACCGTTACTCCACAGGTGTGGACACCTACAGAATAGAAGGCATGAGAAATTAGGTACTTTTTTTAATTTGGCTCTAAATAATCTTATGTTTTGAGTTTCATTTTTTATATCGATATTGAGGCTATTAGAAATTTTACTGCCATATAACGCACTCCTTTTTGATAGCACGATAGACTTGCAGATGGAGTATGAAAGTCATTTTTAGGCATATTTATGCTATGAACTGTTGAATTAGTTACAAAGTTTTCATGATTATATACGAGGAAGATTATTAATGAAAAAAATAATGGCAAACCATGGGCATTATTTGTAGCTTTTTTAAATAGTCCTACATGATACCCTACATTTGGGATCATTCATTACGAATGTAATTTATATATGGCGCCTGTGGTGCACTCTGGATAGTCTCTACGAACTAGGTGTAGATCATTGGCTCTAGTGACATCTATAAGCTCACTCGTAGAGTCGAGGAGAATAAGAAGTTAAGAACCCTGCCAATGGAGAAAAGCTATCTTAATACAGTCATATAGATAGTTGACAGTATTTCTTTCTTTTTTGTGCTATTGTGTTTTCTTAACATCTTCCACACAGCTGGGTTATTGCCTGCAAGTCGCGGGATTGATTGGATCCGACTTGATATTTGGGTACACCATTGGAACGAACTGGGATCTGCCCAGCAGCGTCAATGTGCAGTTACATCGCGATGACAAGCAGAAGGCAGACGGTATCCATCGCAGACATCGCAGGGATCTCTACGCCAAGTTGGAGCCTATTCTTACCACGTAAGACTTAACCTATGTATTTATACAGGGTGATTCAAAATGTAAGGTCAACCGGTGAGGATACGATTCAGGGCGACATTTAGAGCAGGACCTTTGTCAGTTTTATTTATTTGCAAGTTGGAGCATATTCTTACCACGTAACACTTAACCTACGTATTTATACAGGATGATTCAAAATGTAAGGTCAACCGGTGAGGATACGATTCAGGGCGACATTTAGAGCAGGACCTTTGTCAGTTTTATTTATTTGCAAGTTGGAGCCTATTCTTACCACGTAACACTTAACCTACGTATTTATACAGGATGATTCAAAATGTAAGGTCAACCGGCGAGGATGCGATTCCGGGCGACATTTAGAGCAGGACGTTTGTCAGTTATATTTATTTGCAAGTTGGAGCCTATTCTTATCACGTAAGATATAACTTACGTATTTATACAGGGTGATTCAAAATGTAAGGTCAACTGGTGAAGATACGATTCAGGGCGACATTTAGAGCAGGACCTTTGTCAGTTTTATTTATTTGCAAGTTCTTACCACGTAAGACTTAACCTACATATTTATACAGTGTGATTCAAAATGTAAGGTCAACCGGCGAGGATACGATTCAGGGCGACATTTATAGCAGGACCTTAGTCAGTTTTATTTATTTGCAAGTTGGAGCCTATTCTTATCACGTAAGTCTTAACCTACGTATTTATACAGGTTGATTCCAAATATAAGGTCAACCGGTGAGGATGCGATTCCGGGCGACATTTAGAGCAGGACGTTTGTCAGTTTTATTTATTTGCAAGTTGGAGCCTATTCTTATCACGTAAGTCTTAACCTACGTATTTATATAGGATGATTCCAAATATAAGGTCAACCGGTGAGGATGCGATTCCGGGCGACATTTAGAGCAGGACGTTTGTCAGTTTTATTTATTCGCAAGTTGGAGCCTATTCTTATCACGTAAGTCTTAACCTACGTATTTATACAGGGTGATTCCAAATATAAGGTCAACCGGTGAGGATGCGATTCCGGGCGACATTTAGAGCAGGACGTTTGTCAGTTTTATTTATTTGCAAGTTGGAGCCTATTCTTATCACGTAAGACATAACTTACGTATTTATACAGGATGATTCAAAATTTAAGGTCAACTGGTGATGATACGATTCAGGGCGACATTTAGAGCAGGACGTTTGTCAGTTTTATTTATTTGCAACCGTTTCAGAGCTACAACAGGTCAAATATTTACTGATAACTAAGGTGACTTACTTGCAATAATTACTAATTTACGGTACTTTATTGGAGCAGCTACTCAAAATGTCCTCCGTTTGCGCGCAAATATGCCTGGGCGCGTTCTCTTACTACGCTTTGCACAAGATCTAACAGCCCGTTTCGTAGCCTGGTGTCTGTTGCAGCTGCAATAATTCACTGGAAGCAGATGATCTCTGTCTGTGATCTCCGTAGCGTACACCTTTTCTTTCATAAAATCCCATACAAGAAAGTCCAGAGGCGTTAAGTCAGGAGACCGTGCTGGCCAATCACATTTCACGGCGTGTTCCATTGCCATCTCATCAATTGTGGAAATCATGCTTATTAAACATCCCTATCTAGCTGAAAATAACTGACGGCAAATTAGTATTTATTGTAAGTATCATGAGACTGATATTAATTATTTGGCCTGTTGTAACTCTGAAACGGTTGAAAATAGATAAAACAGACAAAGGACTTTCTTGCTCTAAATGTCCCCCTGAATCATCTCCTCACCGGTTGACATTACCTTTTGAATCATCCTGCATAATAAAGCGTTATTAGATACTAGTTTTGGACATTCTATTCCAATTATAGATATTATTTGCATAGATTTTTTTAGAAATCCCTTTAATCACGAAATATAAAGTTTTTGGGAACACAAATGCATGGGTTAAGAAATGGAATATTTGGAAAACTGAATTTAGAAATCACTCCACGGCCTTGGGCGCGTTGTAGATGAAAATCGTCTTCTCCGTAAGACTTCCTCATACTGCAGCCCATGTAACCTACGTGAGATGACAAGGCCATGCTTAAACTACGGTAGAACGGCCTCTATATTGGTGAATGGTAGGTCCATGGCTCATTTCTTTCACGGTTCATACCGTGAAAGAAAGCACGGGAAAACCACAGACAGGACAAGTAGTCTCAATTTAGGAGACTAGCTAATTGGTCCATTACTAGTGGCTAACAAAAAGAAGAAGGAATTCTATCGAAAGGAACATTCAATGTTGCAAAAAATCTCGAGTAAAATCAGGCCTAGGATAGGCCTGTGAAATATAGCTATGTATGATTGCTACCTTGTGATGACTACAGTCGCTGAGAATATCATGATTAATACTGGAAGCCGGGCTTGCCATGCGCCGAGTCCAGTCCCGTCAGCCTCTCCGGTGTGAGAATAATCGTAATATTATGTCTTTCCTTGATCCGTCTCCGACTGGTTAGCCGTCGTGTTTTTACGGTTAACATTCAAATCTATACTAATAATAAATCTGTAGCCGAAATTTTTCTGGTAATTTTCGATTTTCCAAAAATAATTGGTCCTAACATATACAATTAACCACCCTGAAATCGAAAATCGCTTTTTTGAAATTTTTGTTTGTATGTCTGTCTGTCTGTATGTTTGTTACCTTTTCACGCGATAATGGCTGAACGGATTTCCATGAAAATTGGAATATAAATTAAGTTCGTTGTAACTTAGATTATAGCTATATGGCATTAAAAATACATTATTTAAAAGGGGGGTTATAAGGGGGCCTGAATTAAATAAATCGAAATATCTCGCTTATTATTGATTTTTGTGAAAAATATTACATGACAAAACTTTCTATAAAAATAATTTTCGATAAGTTTTATTCCTTGAAAAAGTTTGATAGGACTGATATTTAATGAGATAAATGAGTTTTAAAATTAAAATAACTGCCATGTAAGGCCGTGTAATGAATTAAAAAACAAATGACTTCGTCTATAAGGGGCCTTGGACAGCAACAATCGAAAGCTATTAAAGATAGCCTACAGAGAATGTTTCTGTGTTTGTATGAAGTAATATCAGAAGCTAAATTAACCGATTTGTATAATTAATTATTAATTCACCATTGGAAAGTGTAGTTTCTCTAGATGGACATAATGCTATAATGTTATTACAGTAACTTCTGAGTGAATCGAGGACAGGTAAGATTAAAATAGCTTCTTATGCACAGAAAACTTGATAGGCTATTCTGTACATTCGTTTCCTGTATTTCCTAAAATAATTGTTATGACCAAATGAATGGTCTCTGGATCAAAATTATCGCATTTTAATTATGCAAATACAATTTAAATTAAGTAACATAATTAACGATATATCCTTATATCAAACACGAATGTTCGCTGGATCAAATGTCCTATTTTAATGATGTAATTACTTTATATTTATTTCTAACGGGTGCAGCGGAGCGCACGGGTACGGCTAGTTGTAACATAAAATTATATTATATAATTAAACAAATATCTGATTGAATTTAATATTATCGACCCCTTCAAATCTGGATTCAGAAGCGGGCATAGCACTTCCACTGCCTTATTGAATTTAACTGAAGATATACGGGAGGCTATGGATAAACGACTAGCAAAAATATTAATTTTATTGGATAATAGCAAAGCATTTGATTCTGTTGACATGGAGCTACTATTAACTAAACTTCGAGTGTTAAATTTTTCTGACAGCGTTATCACCTGGATGCACTCCTACCTCACTGGCCGCCAGCAGCGTGTTCTGTTTAATAATCGGTTCTCCTCCTGGCAGACAGTAGAGTTAGGATTTCCCCAGGGTTCGGTATTGGGTACATTACTTTTCTGTCTCTATATTAACGATATCGCCAAGTCATTTAAATATTGCAGATATCATATTTATGCAGATGACGTTCAACTATACATTTCCGCCAGTTCTGATGGACTAAGTGACTGTATTAATAGACTCAATAAAGATCTCGAATCCGTTTCATCTTGGTCTCAACAATTCGGACTTAACTTAAATACAGATAAACCACAGGCCATCTTATTTTCGAACAAAAGATTAATCCCTGATATTAATAAGCTCAACCTTCCTCCCGTGACTCTGAATAAAGCGATCATTCCATTCAGTTCTACTGTAAAAAAACTGGGAGTTCATTTTGAATCTAACCTTACCTGGGGCACGCATATCAAACACACATGCAAGAAAGTATTTTCCACTCTTCACTCATTAAAAAGATTGTACCACTATCCAGCTAAATTAAAGCAGACGCTTGTACAGACTCTTATTATGCCTCATTTCGATTATTGTGACGCTTTATTCAGTGATCTCAGGGTGGATTTATCCCAGAAACTGCAACGTGTTCATAATACGTGTGTTCGTTTCATTTGTAATGTCCGCTACTACGATCACATTTCGCCTTCTTTCGATAAATTATTGTGGCTCAGGTTAAATGAGAGGAGAAAGTTACATTCCCTTTCTCTCTTATACCGAATTTTGCACACCTCTACTCCCTCTTACTTATCTGTCCGATTCCACAGTCTTTCTCGGTATCATAACTTAAATACTCGGTCACAATATGATAACACGCTAGAAATACCACTGCACACATCATCTCTCTATTCTTCGTCTTTCACTGTTGCTATTTCTCGTCACTGGAATTCTCTGCCGCCTGAAGTCAAGGGCTGCCGAACTTTAATTTCCTTTAAATGTAAATTATAAAAATATCTTATGATGAGTTGCCAGACCTAACGTGTTGCAAATGTGTTCCACTGTATTTATTTTTATTTTATTATTTTTTATCATCTAAATCGTGTTTATTTATCACTTAATGCCAATATGTATCCCACTATGTTCTTGTTTTTTATTATTAATCTATTTTTTGTGTACATTTTATTCAATTGTCGGTTTCTGGTTTAATTATGTAAATCCTACTTAATTGTAATCTAATACTAATATGTATACTAATGTGTTTATTTTTATTTTTACTGTGTACATTTTTCTTTTTCTTTTATTGAATTATCGGCTTCTGTTTTTATGTGATTCGTATTTGATTGTAACAAATTAATATGTATCTCACTATGTTTATTTTTATTTTATGAGGTAAATTTTATGTAACTACCTCTTTTGATCTCATTATGTATCAGTATGTAATTACTTAATTCCGATCAAGTTTTATGTTCAACTGTGTAAGCAAGTTTTAATCCTGGTTGAGTGTAAGAGAAGGCCTTACGGCCTTAACTCTGCCAGGTTAAATAAAGCCATTATTATTATTATTATTATTATTATTATTATTATTATTATTATTATTATTATTACATTGAAACATGTTTTTGATTCAGGATGGGTATAAATGGTCGAGCTTGTATCCTCCGTGCCCTGTGCGAAGCTGGTCGTCGAAAACCAGAAAAAGGGACTTTCTTGCAAGAAATCTTGTACTCCATATTCACGTGAGTAACCTCTAATTAGCAGGATGTAACTAGTGTTACTGTCACAACAATTTCACTAAATGAAGGTTTAAGTTTATTGAGCAATTGAACGCAATAATTTGTTGTAAATAAATGCTTTAAAATTACTTTTGTACGAGATCGTGCATATTTGCTTGTTTTCCGCACAGAACCAATACACGGTAAGTGTGAAATACCACATTCAGTATTCCCAACCTAACACACATAACAATTTCCCTCTTCTTACCGCTTAAGCGCGACATTCATTTTACTGCTTTAGGCTTTTAACATGTTATTTTTAGAGACGTTTAACATAGTAATAATTATAAATTGGAAACTTACCACTGCAATTTCACCTAAATTGCAATGTTAATTATTGTTTTTAAATATTTGCAAAAATTAAATAAAGTCTACCACTCCACGAAACTTATTGCATTCCTGATACAAGTAACATTAAGGAAGCCGTGAAAAAATCAACAAGATTCCAGATGCCGAAGTTATTACTGCAATATGTTATATAAATAATATTGTTAAAATATTAAAATGAAAAATAAATAACCTTACCGTTTGTTTTAAGTTCGCATTTATAGACTGGGGGAAAAAAAAAAAGACAGACGCATATCACGGCCTCCTGGAGTATAGTAAACACAGAAAACATTTTATAGCAAGAAAGATATTTTGGTTTTCCGAAATTTGCCGTCATTAAACAGAAACCAACATGGAGATTTCATTGCAACTAATTAGAAATTCGTCTTTCAGGTATGTAATGTACGATACACGAGCGGTATGTTTGTTTTCATGTTTTCGGAAATTAAAAAAGCTCAACTACGTTTCGCTTTTTCAATCTTTTCCTCGACCGTGAAAACGTCAACATACCGCTCTTGTAACGTAGATTACTATTTTCCACCCACATGACATATACAGTATATTTGAAGAATCTGATATTACATCCTTTTACCGGGGGCATAAACCGTGGATTTTACACACCAAATAAAGTAAAAATAAGAATGGAGAAATTCACAAATCTTGTACACGAACACAACAGCTGCTCATCTAAAGTAACTTACACCGGTTGCGTGGTATTTCCTGTCACGCTAGAGTTCTGTTGCTCTTCTTAAACGTTCGTGCATCATGCAATCTCTAATGCTTTTCCGACACCAGAATTGCAGTGCGAACCAGATATTTAGTGGTGCACACACAACCGCATAAAATCTGACTGTAGTCTTCAGTTCATTAATTAAACTTTTACTTTTAGTTAATTTTTAAATAAATTTTTAAATAAATCTTTCTCAACTTGGTCAGGTTGCCAAAGACAAAGAATGTAACAGTAGGATTAAACATTTAAAATGACATTAAAAATGTCTTGCAAGAAATTTGTTTACAATAAACTGAAATTTGCAGTAGATAATATTTCACGTAATGAAAAATTTAAAAAAATAAAGGTAGAAAAAGTGGACTGAGAAAATTCAACTGTAATTTGAAATGAAATGCAAATGTCGCCGTAAAATCTGCACAGAACTCTTCAAAGCTATAATAGAAATTTCCTTAATTGTTGTTCTTAGGACTCCAAATTTATGACAGAATTTCACAAATTGTTTTGTTATGGTCCCTCTAGCGCCCACCATTAATCCGATGACTTCTATATCCCTGAGTTTATATGATGTTTTGTAATAAGGTGTAGTTGTTTCATAAATTCGCTTTTTCTCTAGATTAACCTCCTCGGGTTGATTCTGATGCGTCTCAAATCTGATGGTCGGATCCAGAATATAACCTTTTGTCTTTCCAGGTTTAAATGTTATAATATTAATACGCCGATGACTTCCGGTATCCGCTATTCCATGGACTTCTTCATAGGTAGTGTAGCCATTGGACTTGAGACATGTTGTGATTACAGACCTGATCTTGTGATGTCTGCTGTTACCAAGAGTTTCGCCAAATGGGCATGAACCCAAGATATGAGCCAAAGTTTCAACCTCACTGTGGCATCGCCTACAGTGGTTATTGTCTTGAATACAGGAGCAACATTACCGGTCATCTTTAGCGCATCTCTCCACTTGGAGCTAGAAAAGCCTGTATGATGTCTGACCCAGCTGTTTGCGGCAGTGAAGTCTTGATATAAGCTGACTCCTTTACCTTTATGTTGCAGTTGACATCATTTATTAAATTCTTCAAAGCGTAAAATTTTCCTGAATTAAATGTGCTAGAGGAAATTCATACGTGAATTTTGTTACTTCTTATTGTAAATCTCTTGTAGAACAAGTGAATTTATGACCATTTTTGTGTGTAAAAAATGTCTTAGTAATTCTTATAGCAGTAACAATATTAATCTGTTTCCATTTCCGTTAATTACGTTTTCACCACGAGTAACAAACACCGATTTACGTAATACGTAATATACTCGATACCCTGTTATATGCAGATGATCGAGTATTTCTATCTGACAATGAAGAGGAGTTACAATATTCAGTGCACCATCTAAACCTCAGAGCAAAACAATTTAAGATGGAAATATTAAATGAGAGAAAAAAGTCATGGCATTTCAGGGAAAATTTCCAGTTTTCAGTAAGATATTCTATGAAGACTGGTTGGAACCTCATAAGTGACACAAATAAGGCAACTAAGCCAGGAGATAATAGCGTAGAATGGCCAGTTCCTTCCCCCCCACAATCGCATACATCGAAGACTACGTAATAACATATTACACTATGACACAAGACGAAATATTAACTTAACATTAGTAGAACCTAAATGTCTCACATCTGCTGGTCTAAAGCATAGCATTAATTTTGGCCCTCGGTTGTACAATGCTTTAACTAAATTACACCCAGAACTTCTAACATGTAACACACTAACATATAACAAGAAAATTAGAAACGTGTTAATATCTTCAATTTGATTAAATAAATTTATAGCATATGTGTATGAATTAATCAACCTATATTATATTTGTATTCTATAATTTTGAAATATATAGTCCTACTTTTCACGTGCGATATTATTCTTCTCTAGTGTTAATATTATATTATATAATTCCATTGCCGCTGTAATTTAAATTTTATTTCCTATTTTATTATTACTTATTTATTTTTATAATTATTATTTTTTTCTATATTTCTCTTATATTAATATTGTATTATATAATTTTTGTAACTGTTAATTTTAATTATATTTCCTATTTTATTTTATTTTATATTCTCTTATAGGCCTATTAATATTATATCTGAACTGCGACCGAACACGAGCGCTGCTCATTCGGTCTCAAATTTTGTTAATACTACTGTATCTCCTGTTTTATATTGTTTGTATTATTTTATTTCTATTTCTCTTGTTTGTTTGTAATTATATTCTTTATTCTGTATATATTTAAATTTAAAATAAATAAATAAAATAAATAAATTAGTCAGACTTCAGATATAGGCCTATACAAACAATTGTTCTTCCTCTGTCACATATCGTCAAGTGAGATGTATTGCCTCATAATAGATGTAGGCCTACATATCAGACAGAACCTCAATCAGAGGTAATATGTGTGTAGATGAAAAACATTTGGAACCAGTGAAATCCTTAAAATGCTGAATTCAAGAAAACTGAGCAGACAAATCTTATAACTAGACAGTGGATGCGAGATGATTTATCGTTGAATGTAGGTGAACATTTACTATATGTTACATTTTTTTCATCGAGACCATTTGCTGAACAGGTTTTAAAAGTAAACAGACGATGTCAACATGTTACTGCATCTCCGTACAGTCAGAAGGAAAAAAAAAAAAACGTACTGTAGTACATATCTTGCAAGTTCAGTCCTCGTCATCATTGATGCAATTACCAGCGTTGCAGTAAACGACGATATATTCTCGTAAGTTGTCGAAACTGAATCGTCTTCGCCTATCGCTTAAACAGTTTTTGTATCGAGAGAATTTCTGAAGAAAACCTCTAAAATGGGGATCACTCAATTTCTTTAGAGGAATATTTGTACTGAGCATCATGTTGCACGTGTCGTTAGACCCGCACAACTAAATGATGATGATAATGATGATGATGATGATGATGATGTAGATGGTTTCTGAGATTTTATTTAACGCATTTCCTGTGCGATGTACTGTTGCAATGTTTGTCTATAGCCTAAGTTGTTCTGGTTTTTATTTCAATTTTACATACTTAATCTCATACTTCTTAATTTCGTTTAACGTTTTGCCATTATGAATGGATCAGCACAACATATTTAACGCGTACTAAATACTTGAGCAGGATAACTCAACTGCACACATTGCGTTGCAATGTGGACCGGGGTTCCTTCGTTATGTACGCTGCTGTACTCGCCAGGTACACAAAAGACGGACGGCGCGGCACGTGCCATATACTCTGATACGAAACAACTTCACTTTTCCTTAAGTCATCCCGCATACATTGTGTACTTATAACTGATGCAGTATTTTGGTGATGATGATGATAATGATGACGGATGAAATACTCATGTTAGAGGCGACTACTTTTACATCACTCAGAGATTGTACGTTGTCTGATATAAGGTACTAGTGTAAATTTGAATTCTGGTTACAGATACCCATCAAGCAACGACCCTGAGGAATATGACGAGATGTACCACGTGTACGACCGGGCTCATCGCGCCATCAGAGACTGCACAACGCTCTTCCCAGAATGCCCCACATCTTTTATAAATCCTTATACGCCAATTACATGAAACAAAAATAGTTTTAATGCAATTTGGAGTCAACATTCTATCATCTTCACCTAAAAACCTGAATTTTTATCCAGAATATTTCCATCAAATAAATTAACTCTAGTCCAGATGAAATCTGTTGGAGATTTTTCTGTTTTTCAGTATCAACACCAATGACATAGTTGTAAATATACGTACAATCTTACGTGTTGACACAAAAATGACCGATATTCTGTAGAGGGGAATTTGTCTAAGCGCAACTTCGGATAGCTCCTGGTTCACATGCCTAGGGAAAGATTGTTAATTTTACACCTCATTTACCCCTTCAGTATATTTTTGTTATTTACTTACTTACAAATGGCTTTTAATAAACCCGGGGGTTCATTGCCGCCCTCACATAAGCCGTCATCGGTCCCTATCCTGTGCAACATTAATCCAGTCTCTATCATCACATCCCACCTCTCTCAAATCCATTTTAATATTATCCTCCCATCTATGTCACGGCCTCCCCAAAGCTCTTCTTCCCCTCCGGCCTCCCAACTAACACTCTATATACATTTCTGGATTCGCCCATACGTGCTACATGCCCTGCCCATCTCAAACGTCTGGATTTAATGTTCCTAATTATGTCAGGTGAAGAATACAATGTGTGCAGTACTGCGTTGTGTAACTTTCTCCATTCTCCTGTAACTTCATTCCTCTTAGTCCCAAATATTTTCCTAAGAACCTTATTCTCAAATACCCTTAATCTGTGTTCCTCTCTCAAAGTAAGAGTCAAAATTTCACACCCATACAGAACAACCGGTAATATAATTGTTTTATAAATTCTAATTTTCAGATTTTTTGACAGCAGACTAGATGACGAAAGCTCCTCAACCGAATAATAACAGGCATTTCCCATATTTATACTCCGTTTAATTTTCTTCAGAGTGTCATTTATTATTTATAAGTTTATAACACTTTATCTATAAAGAGACAAAAAAGTAAAAAACAAACAAAACAAAATGATAAAAAAGAGTGTTTCATAAGAAATACGTTGGTATATAAATCTAAGCTCTCACAACACGAATCGAAGTCTTTCAAAGGAAACTTAGCGTATATTTGTCTAAGACAGCGGTGGCGAAAATGTGATCGTGCGCCGAGCCACTGTGTAACCTGTAACGTGCATAGCACCTATAGAGGGAGGCGGACACTTGAATGGGAAGTAAAGCAACTGTCTGACTTATTAACGGATTTTCATTTTCCTTACGTCAAGCACTTAAATATAATTTTATACGGTAGAAGGTTACAAACTAAGGTTTAGTACGTGTAACGAAGAAAGAAATGAACAAGAAAACATAGGACACATTATCACAAATTAACTGTCTTCGGAATGTCTCTGCGACAGAGTTTCAAAATCAGGAATTATGTCACTTACTGCCAGTCGTAGCTGATCACGAAGGTTTTTGTCTGTCAGTCGTGATCTAAATTTGGTTTTTACTACTTTCATTGTTGAAAATAATTTTTCACAAATGTACATGACCTCAAAAGAGCAAGCGTAAGAACGAAGCTTCGGATATTTATTTTTTAGCAACGAATTAAAAAGGTCAACATTTGTCAAATCCTTACATCTAGCTTTCATTTAACATCACATTGTAAATCTGTGAGTTTAAATTGAAGATCTAACCGCATTATTCGTACATCTGCTGAAAAAGGATCGACGTACAGAGATAATAATAATAATAATAATAATAATAATAATAATAATAATAATAATAATAATAATAGGGACGAATGGCGGGCTTATGTGATGGCGGCAATGAACCTCCGGGTTCCTTAAAAGCCATAAGTAAATAATAATATTACTTAACCTTTTAATGTGTCATAGTAACATGTAGTATAATGCCGCGTTATGTTAAAATTACAACCTTTTTCCTCGTAATACTTGTCAACAAATCATACATTTAATATTCTCATCGGTCAGCGCGTCTGGCCGCGAAACCAGGTGGCCCGGGTTTTCTATTCCCGGTCGGGACAAGTTACCTGGTTGAGGTTTTTTCCGGGTTTTCCCCTCAACCCAATATGAGCAAATGCTGGGTAACTTTCAGTGCTGGACCCCGGACTCATTTCACCGGCATTATCACCTTCATCTCATTCAGACGCTAAATAACCTAAGCTGTTGATAAAGCGTCGTAAAATAACCTATTTAAAAAAATATTCTCATCATATTATCAGCAAAAAAAATGCGTCCTCCCATCCTCCTTGAAACTTCCGTTTTTGTAGAGGTACATGGTTTGGATAGAGACACTGCGACGATATGCCACTCGCAGGTCAGAGACAAATACAAATGGAACGGAGTTTGACTCCAGTGAGTGAGAGAGAGAGAGTTGTGGGAGGTAGGAAGCAAGTGAAATGCATAGCTATCATTGAGAGCCACAATGTGCTCGTGAGTCATATTTTCGCCACGGCTGGTCTAAGATGATACTCGTACATGTGTGTACGTAACTGCAGTTCTTATCGACGATTGGATATTATGTCTGCTAGTAAATCCTCTAATTTGTCACACGCTGTTTAAGAAGTAACGCTAACAAGCAAATCACAAAACTCTATCCACAGCTTCATGAAAAAATTATACTTCGGTATCTTCATACACCACACGGAACTGATGTCAGATTTTCGTTGATTATTTCTTCGTCGAAAGAAACTGAGATATGGAATAACTTTCCTAATATAGGCCTAATACTAAGGAGATGCACTATGAAAGTAGTCGAATTTTTACAAATTTTATTATTTTTTATTTTCGCGGTAGAATATGTACGGTTTCTTGAGAAGTATTTTCGTGAACATTTCATCTCAATATACTTCCAGTATACTTTTATATTATTTGATAGTTGTTAATGCACGAGTTATGTGTAACCAAAACTTTAAATTTAATTATCTCAAAAAAGAAATTTTCTACGTTTTCAACGACAAGTATTCATTTTATTTCTCAGTGGTTAAAGTTAGAGTGATGAAACTTGGCATACTTATTCATTAATATCTCTGTTGTGAAATGAAGCATTTGATTGGATATTCAGCATAGTTCCATTGCTACAGAATTATACACAAAGCAGTATTATTTTTTAATTCATGTTTGAACATTGAATAAATAATTATATATATATTTTTAACAAAAGAACAAATTAGAGTAGGGTATTACTAATACATCATTGCACAATATGCAGTGTTACCTTTAAGGAAAAGTTAAATTAAAAGAAATAATTTTCATTTTAGAAATAGAATTTTCACTAAGAAAACAAAATAAGAAATGAAATGAGTTTAATTTTTTAAGTGTTTACGCGAAAAGATTTAAATTTACAAAGTATATTAAGATATTCGATGAAGGTTACTCATGTCCCAGTCACTATAAAAATAACTTGAAAATTCCTTGGATTTATAGTAAGTTATTGATTAGTAGAAATTGATGTGACCAACGGGAGAGCTGTAAGACCACCTAGCCCGCCCTAAGGACGTACCTTATATATATATATATATATATATATATATATATATATATACGAAAATCGCCATATTTCGTTAATGTGACAGTGGATTTCAGTGCCGCCAACATAGTAACAATACTACTCACCTAATCAAACCTAACCTAACCTCTCTCATAATACTACACACCCAATAAAACATAATCTAACATCTCTCATAATACTACACATGTAATCTAACCTAACCTATCACATAATTCACACCTAAACTAACCTGTCACATAATACTACACACCCAATCAAACCTAACCTCTCTCATAATACTGCACACCCAATAAAACCTAACCTAACCTCTCTCATAATACTATACACCCAATCAAACCTAATCTAACCTCTCTCATAATACTATACACCCAATCAAACCTAACCTAACCTAACCTCTCTTATAATACTACACACCCAATCAAATTTAATCTAACCTCTCTCATAATACTATACACCCAATCAAACCTAATCTAACCTCTCATAATACTGCACACCCAATCAAACATAACCAACATCTCTCATAATACTACACATCTAATCTAACCTAACCTATCACATAATTCACACCTAACCTAACCTGTCATATAATACTACACACCCAATCAAACCTAACCTAACCTCTCTCACAATGCTACATACCCAATCTCACAATCTGAATCCCAGACCTGACCGGGACTCGAATCTGGGCCGCTTGTGTGACAGGTCAGAGGTCTGACCACTAAACCACCACAGGGGTTCACCCACACCACTTACTTAATCTTCTATAATTCACCTTCACAACACACGCCATAACAACCGTCAAGGCCGCAATCCATAACGAGACCATAAAGAATGAACACGAAACAAAATCAAAATTACTGGAAAAAGAAAATCTATTTGCCGATTTTCACTATCAATGAGACACTAATCAGTAAAACAACACTTTCAGGTCCTGAGTTACGAATAATTACTGTTAAATAGCATATAAATGTCTAAAACACATTATCTGTTCTCCTATCCGTTATTTCGATTCACTTCTAATGGGGAAACATTTATGGGTGAAATCCACACACTTAGCTCTACATTTTCCGCTGCATTAGGAAATGTAATATTTGTACTTACCTAAGCCAGGTATTCGATACTCAGGAGGTACTTCGTACGTCTTAGCTTCCAATTTGACGTACCACTGATATTGCTTCATGATGAACTGTTATATTCTTTTATAACTTTCTTTTTGTAACTCGTTCACTTCCTGCCTTCGCACATTTTTATCAGCGCAACGTTAGGTTCGTATTTTAAAATATCCATTACCGTGAAAATGTGAGGATAAGGTTTATAAAATTAATAATCCGGTTCATTACGATATGCTTTAACCGCATAACACTATTGATTTCAGGTGTCGCAGCCCATAGAATCGGTGGAAAGATACATCTATCAATGTAATTTTCTTCCGAAAGATGTAATCTATCTCTAACATAAATATCTTCCCGATACATAAATGACATCATACATACATATAGCTGCTTTGAAGTACCTGTGATAATAGCGGATATTTGCATTTTTAATTTACTGACCAGTGTAGCATGATTTTTAATTGTTACTGCATTATTCTGTAAAATAATATAAACACTCACTCACTGTAGTCTGGGAGGTCAAGGGTGTGACTTTTCTGGATCGTTGGAACCTGTTGTAGTGATGTATTCTTCTGGCTTGAACTCTGTTTTCTCGTGATCTGGATATGTCTTTTAGAAAGTGTGCACAACATTTAAAGTTAAACTTTATCCAATATTAAATTTAGTAATCTTAAACCACACATTATTTGTAATGGAGAAATCGAATCTACAAAAATACACAACTTAAACAAAACAAAACAAATTTATTTCCGATTTTAGATGGCCATATCACTATTTCAACACTACCACACTCTGCACAATTTATTTCCTGTCTTGAAGATAATGTTTTTATTTTTAAAACAAAAGAAATACGAAATTGCGATTCTGTGTGCTTTGGAGTTCAAAGACCCCTGATCCTACTAATCGATAGTGATCGATATTTTGTTGGTGTAAGTATGGCTTCTTTAGTTATTACTTCTATGACTAGATGGCGAAAATAACAGTCAGTGTTACCAATCGTACATACATATACACGAATTATAGAATTCAATATTTCATCCCCCTATGCTGATTGTAAAACAACACTGGATTTAGCTGGAAACCGCTGATATTGTTAATTATGAGAATAGTTTATGCTTAATCTATATCAACATTTTCCCGAAACTTTTTTTAACTGTCCCAATAATGGTACCACCTATAGAGAACTAGCGGAACCCTTTCGAAGTTTGTCAGTTTGTTATATCTTTGGTTCTGACTTATCCCGTGGTCGGAAATTTCGCTTACACGATCATAAAATCGTAGGTCAAATATCTTTGAACGCCAGTATAGGTCAAACAGATGGCATTCCATTTCTCCTCCTCTGTGATGTATTTAAAGATACAGCCTAATACCTTACTATAAATAATACCGGACAGCTAGCAACTTTGCGTGCGAACGACGCTGGTGCTGCTACCTACCTGCCGGTGTGAGATACTCGCCAAACAAGCTGTAATCAACTGCAATGTACAGTATATTGTTGCTGGGCTAGTTAATAGTTTATTAATTAGTGCTGTGTTAAAATGTCATGGTGTATATGTGCTGTTTATAATTGCTACAATTACAAATTGCTCCAAATCGTACTTTCGATTTTCGAGAGTTCATAAAACGTGAGTCCACAACATTCTTTATTAGGCCTAATTCCTTCGTCTTTGTGTTGATAGAAAAATACAAATTAGTTTTTTTGAATAGAAGTTAAAATGTTTTGGATTTTAAGGTTTTATCAAATTAAGTTTTATTTTTGTCCACATGCCTTTACTAATTATTGCAAGCATATGATTACTACCGTTTTTATCTTTGCAGTTGTCACCAATGCGTATATGAAACATTATTGTAAATTTATTCCTAATATCAGATTGATTTTGTCTCGGTAAACCAAAGAAAAAATATGTAACAATTAATTACGGAAAGTAATATGAAGTATGCAATATTTGTCATAATATGCAGCTTTGATATAAGATAATAATTTTACATTAAATATTATTCAACATTTCTTAAGTGTTTCATATATAATTCCACATTAGTAACTCACGTTTTAAACAATAGTCCGAATCTCGCTATGTTAATATTTGTATATGTGGACGTAATTCCATCCCGCTCCGCTAGATGTCAGGTCCGCGATTTTTCGCACTCACGCCAATGCTGCTAGTATACAGCTGTCCGGTATTATTATAGTAACGTATTTGGTACAGAATTATGCTTACTAAGATGAAACATTGTTACCGCCACTTATTGCATAATTTGGGCACTTAAAAAACATATTCTTATAAAGAAAAGGCATAGAATTTGAAATTAAATTTAGACACCAGTAAAGAAATTTACATACCAGTGATAGGTGAAATGAAATATATCACAGAAGAGTAAACAGATGATCTATGAATTTTATTCAACGATTTTTTCCTAAATCTCGCAACACTAAGAACAGAATATGAAGTAGTTTTGCAAAGTCGAATGATACTTGCATATTTGTAAGGGATAACCATAGCGAAAAGTAGTTATTGAAGTAAGATTAATTTATTTTTCAGTAACAAAATACATTCAGAGGCAAATACAGTTGCCAGTCCAGAATGGAACCTTAGGTTGAAGGTACATGAATGAGGAAAAATTATGGTTCTTAGGGCCCTTTCAAGATCACCTTACTTACTTACTTACTTACTGGCTTTTAAGGAACCCGGAGGTTCATTGCCGCCCTCACATAAGCCCGCCATCGGTCCCTATCCTGAGCAAGATTAATCCATTCTCTATCATCATATCCAACCTCCCTCAAATCCATTTTAATATTATTTTCCCATCTACGTCTCGGCCCACATGATAGAAATATCACACTAAAATCTTACATAAAGAATTAGGGGCACTAATGGGTTGAAGAAGCAGCGACACGAAGGAAGCAAAAGTATGAAATCATCAAAAAAAAGTCTTCTGAAGTATGACTATGTTTTTTTATTCCAGTGATGACAAAATTTTGCACTGCGTGCATGTACTGTGTAACACTGAATCGGCGTACATGCTTCATGTATGCGGAACAGGTTCTCAGCAGAAATGGTGTCACAACACATGAGGATATTTTTATGGATTAGCGAGTTATTTTATTGGTGCAAAGTGAAATAAATAACGTATACACCAAGTAGTTTTAAGAGTTTAAACAATGACTTTATTTATAATGTGGTCATATTTCTTTAATTTAAATATTTCAACTGTTATTTCAGCTATTAATACTTTTGATTAATATAAAATCTGAATTAAATTATTACTGTGTGGAAGAAAAGTTATTGTTTGTGAATGGTGTTTTGGTGCATGAGTGCCATGATTTAAGACGGAGAAAAAAAGGTTTTTTGTTTTCATGGCCCTCATTTCTATGAAGGTTGTAAAATTGTTAAGAATCATGGACTACATCCATGAAACATAATTACTGATAAAAATTAATACATGTATTGTATTGTATTTATTAACATTCCATGGTATTCATACATTGCTTTACAGCTAGAATATGGAACAAGTCAAAAAACTTAATACTATTATAAAGTCTTGATTTATAGTCACAGTCTAGATGAAATATATACAGACGAGATTTAAAATATAGTCTACTAGTACAACACAAAGTTTTAGTATCAATTTCATGAATTCACCTACAGAATAGAAGGCGTGAAAAATTAGGTACTTCTTTAATTTGGCCCTAAATAATCTTAAGTTTTGAGTTTCATTTGTTATATCGATAGGGAGGCTATTAAAACATTTTACTGCCATATAACGCACTCCTTTTTGATACCACGATAGACTTGCCGATGGAGTATGAAAGTCATTTTTTGACGTGTATTTATGCTATGAACTGTTGAATTAGTTACAAAGTTTTCACGATTACTGTACATAAGAGGAAGATAATTAATGAAAGGATATACTGACAAGCCATGGGCATTATGTGTTATTACTGCCACTATTTTTCTTTAATAGTCAATAAAAATCCATTTGTTTTTGTGTTGTGATTTATTTTTCTTTAATTCTTAAAACAATATATACTTATAACATTTTTCTCTAAAATAAATACAAGGGCAGAGTACTTCAGAAAAACTTACTTTGCATGTATACTTTGGTTTCTACAATACACTAGGTATATATAGGAAATTAAGAAGAAAATCATCGAAATTATTTATTTATTTATTTATTTATTTATTTATTTATTTATTTATTTAACCTGGTAGAGATAAGGCCATCAGGCCTTCTCTTCCCCTCTACCAGGGGATTACAACTACAATATTAAGAATACAATAACAATTATAATTACAATTAATATTAAATTTACAGATAGAATAAAAATCAAAGTACTAAAAGATTAACTGGTTAATAAAAGCTAGACAGTTTATTGTAAAAGTTAAGAAGAGAGAAGCATTTCTTTTATTGATTAAGTACAAATTAAACCTACTCGACGCAGTAAGAAAATGCTTAATAAGTTTGCTTTTGAACGCTACTAAATTCTGACAGTCTCTGATGTCACTGGGTAGGGTATTCCACAAGTGCGAGAGCGAGATTGTGTATGATGATGAATACGATGATGAGTTATGTGTTGGTATGACTAGTATGTGGCTATTTTGCGTGCGTGTGAAGAGATTATGATATGATGACAGGTAACTGAAACGGGAGGCAAGGTAGGTAGGTGTAGAAGTGTGAAGGACTTGGAAAAGGAGAACAAGAGAATGAACATTTCTACGTTCGTTAAGCCGTAGCCAGTTTAGAAGGATGAGGTAATGTGGTCAGCGCGACGGACATCGCAGACGAAGCGAACACAAGAATTATGAACACGATGTAATTTTTGCGACTGGTTGACATTGAGGTCAGTAATGAAAGAAAAGAGCTGAGAAAGAAATGAGAAAATGTAACTATAAATACATATTAGATGAGTTAACGAAAGAGAAAAAGATATAGAAATAAATGTGAAATAAATAATTAAATGAAAGAGAAAGTAGAGAGGAAAATTCAATGAAGAGAAAGAGAGTGAGTGAGGAAAAAAAAAAGAAAAGAAAAGTGATACAAGGTAACAAGGAAGACGAACTAAAAAAACAAGGATTGGTAATAAAATTAAAGAACGAATAAAAGAGGGAAAGAAAGTTTATAAGGGAAAATAATTCTGTGGCCAGGAGGAAAAAGGCCTTAAGTCAATTTTTTGTGAAAATGACATTTTTACATATTCTGAAAGCGGAAACAATTCTCTACAATCTGGTAAAACGTTTAAAGTCAAATAAGACTCCTGACTGGATTTATAGAGCGTTACCAAATGTCCAAATTACTTTTTGAATCGAGCACACACAGAATAAAGGACTTAAGAATATTTAATACTTTATTCCTTACACACATCACATTGTTACTTTCAATGCTTCCCTATTAAAAAGGTCTAACTTGTATTTTAGCTATTTTATCACTTTGTGATGCCCTTCCTTTTAAAACTTTAAGTACCAGATATATTATTTTAATGTACCGAAGTACATATGATATTTCCATGCAGATATTCTGCGTCATCATACGATGAAAAAGTAATGGAACGGAGAAAAATTCTCTCCGGCGCCGGGATTTGAACCCGGGTTTTCAGCTCTACCTGCTGATGCTTTATCCACTAAGCCACACCAGATACCCACCCCGGCGCGGGAGAGAATTTTTCTCCGTTCCATTACTCTTTCGTCGTATGAAGACGCAGAATATCTGCATAGAAATATCATATGTACTTCGGTACATTAAAATAATATATATGATATGCGTAAATCACTTCGCGATTTAAGACGGCGCTTATTCCGTCGGATCCCGGCCAACTAGTCACTCATAACGAGTGCACCTCAGCACATGTGTGGACTTCAGTCCTACGTTCATAGATATCTATGACGTAGTGCAGAGGGCGGCCACTAGAGGGAACCCAAGAGTTGGAACTTAAACTGAGACGATTCTGTCCGGCGCCGGGGTGGGTTAGTGGATAAAGCATCAGCACGTAGAGCTGAAAACACGGGTACAAATCCCGGCGCCGGAGAGAATTTTTCTCCGTTCCATTACTCTTTCATCGTTTAAGTACCAGGGTAAACAGTCCTATATTGTTTTAATACCTATTTTGCATTCCTAATAATTTATATTTGCTATTTATTTTGACATGAAAAGGTCTTATGTTTAAATAGTCCCTTCTTCTCAGTTTGGGTTGTATTCTTAAAAGGGCTTAAGTGCGGCTATGTTTGGAAATAATCAAGAAAATTGTTAAATGAGCTACATTACCTATTTTAGAAGAAATATAAACAAATAATATCCAGGAAAAACTCTACTGGGTGTTCAGTTCAAAGTGTGTCATGGCTCGCTGTATGCCGTCACGTGGCTAGTCGATGAGCCTAGAGAATTCAATCTTCCTACACTTTCGCAGAGGTGTATTACTTATCTGCTAGAGAAGTTGCCTAGCAAGTACGGCGTTCATTCTGAAGAGTACTTACCGATACGTACGGTAACACCGGTAGTGGTAGGAATGTGAACTGTTTCGAAACATGTACTGAGGTGAGTTTTTTCTTACGGTCGGGATATGGGAAGAGGGTTAAGACGATTACTTAAGTATTTGTTGACATTAACTTCGAAGGTCAACATGGACACGGAGCATTTGATTTGTATTGTGGAATGTTGCCGTACGCAACCGATGATAACAAATACCCTGCGTACGACTTGGCCGCGCAAAACACAGTTCGAAAGAGGTTATGGTAGCACACAGACCGTACAGACCGCCATCTGTTGCTACGACGTTCAAGTTATACTGTACACGTTCTCAAGTTCAGATTGAACGCCTTGATTAATAGGCAACTTCTCTGACAGAAAAACTGAAACTCGCTTCAAATCGCTGACTCTTCAACAGTGACGTCATGACACACTTTGAAATGAACACCCAGTATAATTGACACCAAGTTTAATCTTTCTACTGCTCTCCTGAAAAGTATAAAATTTTTACTTAAGATCTCTTTCCTGCCGGGCACAGAATTGAAGAGAGAAAAATGAAATATATTCTTTTATTTGAAGACAGACGAGATTTTAGCTACCACTACAGTAGTGCACACATTTTCATACGATCAGTAACAGAGCTGTATTATATTAAGAAACTATTCACCTACGCCGTGTTGTCACCGTAACGAGCGAGTTTGAAGGAATCTGCACAAAGTTTCGGAATGGGGAGCTAATTAGAGCACGCAGAATTGATCTCCACTCATTAGGAAGGCACCTACTGTATATACTGCATGTGTGTGCCTTGAGCCACGCGGGACTGCGTTGGTCCTGCTCTGTATTTGCTTGCGCCTCCGGTAAATATCGGGAAACTTGAGGCAACTATCACCACAGCGACACCAACTGACGTCACGTGTACTGCAAACATCGTCCTGAATAAATGATCTTCTTGGAAATCGTTACGCTCAGATGTTTGTTTCACACACGCCTTTATGTTGGCTCTACCTCCTGTCCCGTCATTCTTGCTCTTGTTTCAGATCAGTCACACTAACAAGGGGTGGACAAATGTTAGTCACGAGTAAAAGTTTCTCGGGTATAAGGCAAACTCACAGCTAAAAAATATGCAAAATACTTCGTATTGAATGCATATTTATTTATTTATCTATTTATTTATTTATTTATGTCTATAACAGGGCACCGGGTGCTTGCCCACTTGCAGTGTAAATAAATATATACATACAGACGCTAAATAACGTAGCATTGTAAAATAACCCAATAAAATAAATAAATCCACTAATTTTCGAATGATTATGTAGAAACCAAGGTACGCAAATTTCAAGTCACTGTTATTATACTCAGGACGCTGGACATCCTTTGCTGGAAACATGAAGAATCTATAGATGGTGACAGCGGACAGTTGTCTTTTCTTTAACTAGCAAGAAGCACCTCCTCCAACCTTTGTTGCAGTTTACTTCCGTCTGAGCTGTAATTGATAAGGTTAAAGGTCTATTTAGAGCGTTAGTAACTACAGAAAGTTTACCAGCCTCCAACAAGTGGACAAACATAGCTGTGGTTACCTTGATCTGTCCAAAACATACATGAATTATCAGTTATGTTTTGTAGTGTGTATCAATATTGTCATCACCTACTGTTTCTTCGCTACAGATTTATCTGCAGGTGAAAGAATATTAGCTAGAAAAAGGAGATATATAACATTCCCTGAAGGAAGCACATTTCACGTAAGTGTATTATTGAAAATTACAATAATTCTGTGACTGAGAAGAATAAAATTCTGATGTATCATTTTATATCACATAACTTCACAGTAAATAGCATCAAACATCACATCATATGAAACATCACATCATATATCACATAACATCACATCACATCATATCACATCATACATCACATCACATCATATCATATCATATATCACATCATATCATATCATATCATATATCACATCACATCATATCATATATCACATCACATCATATACAACATAACATCACATCATACATCACATCACATCATATATAACATAACATCACATCATACATCACATCACATCACATCACATCACATCACATCACATCATACATCACATCATACATCACATCACATCATATAATATCATATATCACATCACATCACATCATATCATATATCACATCACATCATATATAACATAACATCACATCATACATCACATCACATCACATCATACATCACATCACATCACATCATATATAACATAACATCACATCATACATCACATCACATCACATCACATCATATCATATATCACATCACATCATATATAACATAACATCACATCATACATCACATCACATCACATCATGTCATATATCACATCACATCATATATAACATAACATCACATCATACATCACATCACATCACATCATACATCACATCATATCATATCATATATCACATCACATCACATCATATCATATATCACATCACATCATATATAACATAACATCACATCATACATCACATCACATCACATCATACATCACATCACATCACATCATATCATATATCACATCACATCATATATAACATAACATCACATCATACATCACATCACATCATACATCACATCACATCACATCATATATAACATAACATCATATATAACATAACATCACATCATACATCACATCATATCATATATCACATCACGTCATATATAACATAACATCACATCATACGTCACATCACATCATATATAACATAACATCACATCATACATCACATCACATCACATCATACATCACATCACATCACATCACATCACATCACATCATATCATATCATATACCACATCACATCACATCATATCATATATCACATCACATCATATATAACATAACATCACATCATACATCACATCACATCATACATCACATCACATCATATATCATACATCACATCACATCATACATCACATCACATCATATATCATACATCACATCACATCATATCATATATCACATCACATCATATATAACATAACATCACATCATACATCACATCACATCACATCATATCATATATCACATCACATCATATATAACATAACATCACATCATACATCATATATAACATAACATCACATCATACATCACATCACATCACATCATATCATATATCACATCACATCATATATAACATAACATCACATCATACATCACATCATATCATATCATATATCACATCACATCACATCATATCATACATCACATCACATCATATCATATATCACATCACATCATACATCACATCACATCACATCATATAATATATCACATCACATCATATATAACATAACATCACATCATACATCACATCACATCATATCATATCATATCATATATCACATCACATCATATCATACATCACATCACATCATATATCACATCACATCACATCACATCATATATCACATCACATCATATATCACATCACATCACATCATATATCACATCACATCATATATCACATCACATCACATCACATCACATCACATCATATCATATATCACATCACATCACATCATATATCACATCACATCACATCACATCATACAGGGTGATTCACGAGGATTTACCGTCCCTTACGGAGCTTATTTCCGAAGACATTCTGTGCAAAAAATGTCATATAAACATTTGTCCTAATCTCAATATTTTCAGAGCTACACTAATTTGAAGTTGTTTGTAAAATACCATTATTCTTGAGTTTTAAGAGAAAAAGATTATTGCAGATAAAGAATGAACTATTCAGGAGCATCATTTCTTTAATTATCTAGGATTCTGAAGCTAGAAATGTGTTGTGAATTCCATAGTGGCTTCGTACAGAATTTTTTTTCGATTTTTAACTAAAATATTCCATTTCCTTACACATTTATCACAACAATTGTTACAAATCACGCCACTCTTGTAAATTCTTGAAGACTGCACATCAGGATGCATAATTAAACTGTAAATAATCAAGTTCCTAAAGTCGTATGATTTGTAACAATTTTGTGATAAGTGAGTAAGAATGATGTAAGTCAATTTTTAGTTAAAAATTGAAAACAAAATCTGAACAAAGCAATTCACAACACATTTTTAGCTTGAGAACACTAGCCAATTAAAGAAATGAACACTTCTAAATAGTTCATTCCCTAGTTGTAATATTTTTTTACTCTTAAAACTAAAGAAAAAAGGTATTTTACTAACAACTTGAAATTAGTGTAATTCTGAAAATATCGAGATTGGGACAAATGTTTATATGACTTTTTCTTTTGCTCAGAATGTCTTCGGAAATAAGATCTGTAAGGGACGGTAAATCCTCGTGAATCACCCTGTATAATAAATTCATACATACAATTCACTCCTAGCTTCTAAGAGTTCTTGACTAATCTTGTATTGCGTCTAACCGGTTCTTTAATACTATCGGAGACAATTCTAACACATTCCAATTCACTCATTGTTAGGAACTTGTTTACGCCTTTCATAATAAACTGCAATTGAAGATTCCAACTTTACAATTTCACCTTGAATTACATTGCGATTGTTAAAATGTTCTTAGAAAGATTAATTCATGCATATTTTCATTATTTATTAGTGATTTTTCGCACTCAGACATAATTCCCGACATTTAGAACCTTTTTATAGGTCAGGAACTACGACATATGAGATATGTTTCGGTTATATGTTTTTCCTCTCATATATTTAATAGCAACTTTCAGCCCTATATCTCTAGACGAGAAGCAGCTTTGTTTTGCCTCATGAATCTAGCTTAAAGAGCAAATAACTGCTTCACTTGACCTTTAATCCCGTACATTGTGAAATCAAGTAAGATTAATTTCGGCTTTTCACAGCAACTGATAATCACCTTTCATTGTTTCTCTGAATTTAAGCGGAACACGGAAGCAATGCATTTTACTAAACTTCCTTTATGTTCCTACATATTTGCGAGGACGATTTAATAATAATAATAATAATAATAATAATAATAATGCATTTGGTTTAGTGTTATTAATGTGTGAACTTGAAGCAAGTAAAAGCGATAGGTTTGGAAGTAAATCCTGAAAAGACAAAATATATGATTATGTCTCGTGACCAGAATATTGTACGAAATGGAAATATAAAAATTGTAGATTTATCCTTCGAAGAGGTGGAAATATTCAAATATATTGGAGCAACAGTAACACATATAAATGACACTCGGGAGGAAATTAAATGCAGAATAAATCGGGAAATGCCTGTTATTATTCGGTAAAGAAGCTTTTGTCATCCAATTTGCTATCAAAAATTTTGAAAGTTAGAATTTATAAAACTGTTATATTACCGCTTGTTCTGTGTGGTTGTGAAACTTGGACTCTCACTTTGAGAGAGGAACATAGATTAAGGATGTTCGAGAATAAGGTTCTTAGGAAAATATTTGGGACTAAGAGGGATGAAGTTACAGGAGAATGGAGAAAGTTACACAACACAGAACTGCACGCATTGTATTCTTCACCTGACATTAGGAACATTAAATCCAGACGTTTGAGATGGGCAGGGTATGTAGCACGTATGGGCGAATCCAGAAATGCATATAGAGTGTTAGTTGAGAGGCCATAAGGAAAAATACCTTTTGGGAGGCCGAGACGTAGATGGGAGGATAATATTAAAATGAATTTGAGGGAGGAGGGATATGATGATAGAGACTGAATTAATCTTGCACAGGATAGAGACCGATTGCGGGCTTAAGTGAGGGCGGCAATGAACCTGCGGGTTCCTTAAGGGGAGAGGATGGTATTTTTTTAAACTTTTTTCCTATTTGGTGTAAAATATTAAATTCTTGTATGTAGAGAGCTCATAGCTGTAACAACTCAACCAAAAATAAATATTTTGAAAAAAAAAAAATTTGGGGGCCCAGATTTGAAAAAAAAAATATACCCAATGCAGGATTTTACTAAAACCGATATATCTAAACCATTTTTAATGGTTGATTCATCTCGTTTTTTGCAATGTATTTGCAAAAGCATGTTCTACAAACTGTCTGTAACAGAATTTTGATATTAGTCCCTACGTTTGTAAAATAAACAATTACGTTTAATAACACTTTTCTGATTTCCTTTCTTGCAAACAAACGGACGTAGTTTTAAAATGACATCAATTAACAAAATTCTGTTACAGAGAAAAGTTCCCTAATAGTCTAAAGACTGTATTCTAAATTTCATGCATGTATCTTTAATAGTTCAGAAATTATATCTATTCTTGTCTGGCAATGTAGCAAAAAATGAAGTTACAGTGAAAAGATAAGAGGGGACGAGTGATTTAAAAATCCATAGCGCAGGAAGTTTAAAAATGGCGTCTCAACATCCGATAAGGGCACAAATATCCACGAAATGTTATGCAATGCATTCCACACATATCAAAGAGTATTTTAAAGAAAGAATTTTTCTTTTTTTGAAAATTTAATTTACCGGAAACAATAACGAAACGGGGCGAGTGATTTAAAAATCCATAACGCAGGAAGTTTAAAAATGGCGTCTGAACATCCAACAAGGACACAAATACCCACGAAATGTTATGCAATGCATTCCACACATATCACAGAGTATTTTAAAGATTTTTTTTCTTAAATTTACTCATTTTTCACCAAAAAATACCATCCTCTCCCCTTAAAAGCTGTTTGTAAGTAAGTTAGTAAGTAAATAAGTAAGTTATCAATGTGTTATTTAATCGCAGTAGGGCTAACTATTCGAATAAATATTGAAATCGTCATCATCATCATCATCATCATCTTCTTCTTCTTCTTCTTCTTCATCGTCATCATCATCATTATCATCGTCTTCTTCTTTCTTTTCCACTTCTCTTTTGCAAGTTTCAGTTCTTTAATGTGAAAATTATTGCTTTTATTTTGCATTTTAGATCACTGGTATACAGCTTAGCAAAGGTTGAGAATTTCCATACTGACAATGTTGCAACTTTGCAGGAGAAAGCTGCATCTAAGAAAGTGATAGAGGAACATTTTGACAAAGCTTTACTTCTTATAGTGGCCACTTGAATTGTTTCACATATTAATAAAGAAAATACAATTTTATAAACTCTGTCCCTTTATGAGTCTGTGTTTTGTTGTAGGTGACGTTATCCCTTACTAAGGGACTCATGTGGGATGTACCGACGTACAATCGCCCGCCATGGAACTCAATCTTAGAGTTCGACTTAATTTTCAGTCTTCCCAACACAACAAAGAAGTTGCCTTTCTATAAGCACTCCTATTTGAATACTCTTCAGCCCATGCTTGAGGACATCAAGAAGAGAGAACGGAGAGATGTTTACGAGCAGATTGAGGCACTGTTTGATGCGTGAGTATTTTCTTCTTTCGTGACACTGTATCTCATTAATATTAAATATGGTATTATTATATTATTATCTCATGTTATTTACACTTTTTAAAAATTATATACTTAGTTTAAGATATCATACATTTTACAGACATTAAGGAATTTGATTTTAAATAGGTACTTTATTGTTTGCAGACAGGCAGGTACTTTTAGCATAATCGGAAAAGAATTACAAATTGCCATACTGGTTCAATATAGGCCTAAAAAGACACAAAATTAGATTTTAGAGATAACTGGAAGTCACGGCCTTTAAATGTAAATTTACGACAGGGAATAACGACCGTTCGCGCATACCCGCCGCGCAGCTGACTCCCCTTCCTTGTTTGAAGGTCAACTGGCTTCCTTAACATGTGTTCTCATAATGTTGTGAGTACTGGTTGCAACAAGTCGCCATTGTGAATTTTGTGTTACTTCAAAATGAACGACGTGTTTGATAATCCCGCCGACTGTGAGGTGAGGAGTGTGATTCGATTTTTGAATGCCCGACATTTGAAACCTGCAGAAATTTACCGGCAATTGAAAAAAGTGTATGGTGATACTGTAATGAATGAAAGAAATGTGAGAAAATGGTGCGAGTTTCATCGTTGACATTTGTCCGCCCATTGTTGAACATTTCGCACCATTTTCTCACATTTCTTTCTTTCATTACAGTATCACCATACACTTCTTTCAATTGCCGGTAAATTTCTGCAGGTTTCAAATGTCGGGCATTCAAAAATCGAATAACACTCCTCACCTCACAGTCGGCGGGATTATCAATCACGTCGTTCATTTTGAAGTAACACAAAATTCACAATGGCGACTTGTTGCAACCAATACTCACAACATTATGAGAACACATGTTAAGGAAGCCAGTTGACCTTCAAACAAGGAAGGGGAGTCAGATGCGCGGCGGGTTTGCGCGAACGGTCGTTATTTCCTGGATCCCCCTCGTAAAACGTGAAAGATCAAAATATTATATTCAATAATTTTAATTATTTAGGTTCTGATATTTCTTACAACTATGACGATGATTTGTAAGACAAATTACATAAATTTCAGTACATGTGTAGAACTATTAAACACTCCTTCAGAAATAAAACCACATACAATATCAAAATGGAATTTTATAAGGGAATGGCAACGCCTGCACTGGTATATGGGTGTAACGTTTAAAAATTCCTTTGCAGAACGAAAAGTTACATTTTTTCGGGTAAAATTTCTGCACCTTTAAAAGAAGAAAACTTAAATTCTCTGAATTATTTGTTATCATAATGCACTGCTCTCTTAACCTTACTGAGCATATTGAGAAGTTTCCCAAAACATACTATGAAATGTTTAGTATAAAACAATTTTTATCTCGAAAAGGAAACAAAAATGAGCACATTTTATTGCATTAAACTTTTTGTTTGAAATATCTCAAAGAATAACCCTGGAAATTAATGGCATTACATACGTTTCACACTGCAGCTATATATATTATATATATACATTAACTCATGTAATCCCGTAACTGTTTTCTTCACATATTTCTGTTTTCCTTATATTAAAAGAATAGGGTATTTAGCCATCGCATAATATTTGCATATTGATTTAACAACCAAGTATGATAACAGGCTCGGGTCGTTATACCGCTTGTCTTGAGATGAAAAATTGTTTGTGCACTATATCTGTTTGTTATGTAATATTAGGTACGTTTAGTTATCGAACGTTAAAATATGAATTGTTTTATTAAAATTTGAAGTGGCTTTAATGGCGTTATATATTCTACAGGGACATCATTTTATTTTTACTTGCATTTTTATTGTACCTGTATTTCTGAATGTACTTCACTCCTACCCCTTCACTAATGTCCTTGCTCCCGTCAGACACACAAACTTACGGCCGCTGTTGCATTCGAAGTCTTCAAGCAGTGAAGTAAACACTGCAGTGTATAGTGTGTTTCAGAAATATGGTTGCGTGTTCTATAGAAGAAAGAACCTATATTAATAATATCGTACTAAAAATTGTATTCAAGAAACGATAAATTCAATTTCAGAGAATATGCTTCAAAATGTTTTTAATAATATGCGTAAAGAATTGAAGCCTGCATTGTAATGAATGGCAACCATTTTCAGCAACTTGTTTAAAAATTCAGATTAGCTTATTTTGAATTGAGGTGGCTACAAGCAAAGGAATGCTAGTGACATTTGTAATAACATGAGTTAAGTGCATCCAGTGTAAGCTAAAGTATCTAAAATTTTAGTGGCAAAGGGATATTTTAATCGCATCACACATTAAAATTTAAATAAAAATTTCACCGATTTTACGAAAGCTTAAATATTTAAACCTCATTTTCTCAAAAGTAACTTAAGTGCACTTACAGCCCTTTACTTATGACCACCTCAATTTAAATGCACTCTCTATATTGTATGTTAACACCAATAATTAATATGCTAAATAAAGTAGACATTACATAACGAACATATCCGCCTGAAAAGTTGAGTTTTGAAAAAAAAAATGCTACTACTCTACTGTATTTTGATAAATTCCGTAAAAGTGATCATCAAACTGAAAATCGTAATATCGTATTTCCCTACAACATAAATGGATACACTACTTTTCTCTCCTCCTATACCTAGTAAAATGATTTGTTTACATATTGCACTAGTAACATCAAACTCCTGTAATGGAAGGGGGCAACAGTGTTTCCGAGTATAGCCAGGTTAATGTTAAAAATGTTGGTAAAAATAAAGTGATGTCCCTGTACATTTTAAAATGTCACAACAGTCATATGAATGCATATAAGTTAATTCTGTTCAGGAAACTTAATACAATATTTAAAATACAGAGGCTCGTACTGAAAGCCATAAGCAACACATTGCTATAATTTCAATTTCAACAATGTAACAAAACCGATTATATGATCATAATCTACAGACTTTACACTATGTACTTATTTACATATTTTGACGTCATTAACTTCTATCATGTGACCACAGGCAATGTTTGCAAAACGGTCTACAACAATGGTTCGTTTCGACAGAGTGCTGTCATTAAATTCCTTGTTAAATAAGAAAAATCTGCAGCTGAAATTCACCTCAGACTTCAGCGTGCATACGGAGATGTGTGCATGGGCGCCAGCAATGTTAGGAGATGGTGAATCATTTCGAAGTTGGTCGCCCTCGAACTGCCTCCACGGAACGCAACAAGGAAAGACCTGATGAGTTCTGGGATGCATTTTGGTTGATTTTCTTGAACCTGGACAGACCATAAATACTGTCCGCTATATTCAGACAGTTTTGAAGCTCCGTCGTGCATTGCGCGAGAAACGCCCTGGAAAGAAGATCATCCTGCAACACGATAACGCGTGGCCTCATACTGATCGTGCCACCGTTGAGAAAATCAGAACATTTGGATGGGAAACTCTTTGGCAATCTCCCTACAGTCCCGACTTGGCACCCTCCGACTACAATCTTTTCAGTTCTGTAAAGGAGCAGCTGCGAGGCCAACGCTACGGGACGCTGGAGGACCTCCGGAAAGCAGTGCGTCAGTGTCTTCGGGAAGATGAAACGGACTTCTACAGCAAGGAAATTTTCAAACTTACAGAACGGCGGGAAAAATGTGTGCAAAGAAATGGAGACTATGTTGAAAAGTGACAGAAAAGTCTGTAGATTAAGATGATGTAGGTACCTGGTTTGTCTAAAAAATATAAATTAAGATTTATAACAATGGGTTGCTCAGGACTAGGGGGCGGATGTTGATGACCTAAAAATCTACTTAAAATAATCATTAAATGCCCTTAAACTAATGGAAAAATGACATAAAATTAGAAGAAAATGACATTTAAATATTATTCGTCGTACTCGCACCACAACTTCTTAAAAATTAGTCACCTTGTTTCAATGACTGCCCTGCAAATCTCGGAGAGAGGAGGCAACTTCCTGGAATTTGGCTAAGATAAAGGAAAAGAACATAGGATACAACTAAATGAAGGTTTTAAGGGAAAACTGTAGATTTTAATGAGGGTTTACTATGTGTTTCAATGTGTCAGTGCCTTCATTCTCCATCCCCTCCTCCTTCCGCGCTTGACTTTTGTTATCTTCCAGAATGACAAAACAGACTGTGGGAGCAGCGTGCATTCTTGCAATCTTTGTGTTAAAAATACTGTCTACTGCAGTAGACATCCCGTCCCAACCATGTTGAGGACACAGACATAAAGAGCTTATTCCGAATCTCACCGGTGAGCAATCCGATGGCATCACGGTGTTCCGAATTCCACCGATGATGTCATTGATGCTTCACCGGTGTCGCACCGGTGCCATCAACTTGCAGAGGTGGTGGCAGTCTCCATCAGTGAATCTGATTGGTTCTTGTATAGGGCGGGAATTAGCAGACGAATAACAACGAGCACTGCTGTGTCATGGCGGTGTGTTCTGCTTTAGTTCTGCTGTATTGTTTGTAATGAGCACGACGTAAAAACAATATGTTAATGGCTTATGAGCGAACATGTCAACGGACCCGTTATTACTACCGGTTTAAGAAATAAATTGTTTATGCTATCTTTTCTTTGAACGAGATGGGAGTACGAAAATTTTGCAAAAATTTGCTAGCGTAGCACAGACAACAACTTGTACAGTCGCCATGACAGCATCGATTCTTCCAGCAGTTTTGTTCCTTAGTTCGCTGCAACCGTGACGTCATTGATGCCACCGGACCGGTGAGATTCGGAATACGCTGAAATTCTGAAGACACCTTCGTATCGACAAAAGAACAGTAGCGGTCAAAGTCCTCACTTAAACTAAGCTGCTGTCAAGCATTTTATATTACTTCCGTTGTGTGAAGTGAAGACTTCAGTGGAATGAGGGATGGACTTCAGAGTCTGTTCCAAAGTATAAAACTCGAACTTCACTGTTATTCACTTATTCAGTAGGTAATTACTACTGATCTATTCGCTTAGAAAATGATTTAACAGACCTATCGGTAAAGAAGAAAGTAAAATGCATTCCAAATGATCTAAAAGTTCTTCAAAGCAATAAAAATTACCAAAAAATGCCGAAAAAATATAAAAATGACCTATTAGTTCAAAAATGTAAAAAAAATGCAAAAAATGCAATATAAGAAATATTTTTATTACGTTGATATTAACGTAGAAAGGATTTCTATATTAATAGGCATCGTCCTAATGTGAAAAATAAGAAGATGACTTTTCATCACATCCACCCCCTACTCATGACTTTCAGCATGACCCTCGTATTAAATCTAACAAACGATAACCTAAACTTTATGAGGGTCAGCTGACTCGTCTTAAACTCCAAATATCTATTTCTTGCAGGCAAGGTGAAGATGGACGGATTTGCATTCTGCGCATGTTATGCGATGCAAAGGAACTTCTGAAACCTGGAAAATCGCTGATAGAGGACCTTATGTATATAATATTCACGTGAGTTATAGCCTGTAAGAGATACAGTTTTGTGTATTGGTATTAGTCCCTAATGTTTTTTAATATTATACATACACATTTTTATATTGTAAATTTATTTCAACTCAACAATGGCATTTTATTCTTCCAACAATAATTCCTTTCTACAATTCACCTTAAACGCTCTCGTCAACAATAGGATTTTCACTCAACACAGTATTGGTTATAGCACTCCACTGACGGCAATGACAATTTACTTGGACTATTACGGACAACAATGAACTGTTAATCTTAACTAATATTTACAAAGCACTATTTACAAATCAGAACTATCAGTTCTCAGTTCACAGTTCTTCTAGCTCAGTCACTCGAGTTCACAGTATCTCGAACCACAGACCTTCAGAGACGGTCCACTGTACTCGAACTCAGGCCTTCGTATGCTGTCAAAGTTGCGGACGCACACTCGAGCCGAACTCCGGTACACAAGACTGGCTTGCTTGCTCTGGCTTACTGACTGACTGGCTGACTAATCAACTGAAACTGCTCGAGTTCGCTGGCGTTTCTTCTTTTATAGCAACAGCGACGTAGCCTCGGAAGTTCGACGCGTCTCCAGAGATAGCACTCCAGAACAATCCAGAGCCCTCTCCTCTCTACCAGCACCAGATGCGCGCGCAATTTCCCTCGCCGCGTAGGCCCTTTCCCCTCTCTTCTCTCCGCCGCGCGCCGTCCCTCAGTGCTCCGTGGAGCCTGTGTCGGCTCACGCGCGGTCTGCTCTCTTGTGGGACGCTGGTCGTGAGTTCGAATCTCACGTCGCTGTCACAATATTATCATAGTTTTCTCTAAAATCCAATGCACGGATCTTCTGACCGTAAGTGCTTTGTACCTAAAACAAGTCCTACTTTGTAGTCATCCACCGAATCGTGACAATAAGAACGACAAGAAAGATATAAAACCTTCATCAGCAAATCCTAATCACCATTACTGACACAAAGTTTGTTTGTTGTAAATGCTACTAGACTTCTAGGAGTTCGTTTGCTAGTACCTCGTAAGTAGTAGAGATAATTTCTTTGTATTCTGTACCATCAGAGTTGAACATGTTGTCTCTTGCCTTTCCTGCAGTCCAATACAAGTCAGCTATTCTGTGACGTTCTTGTTCTGTAGCCCATTTCTCTAATAATCTAACCTCATAGGTTACTGTGTTTTGTTCGAGTACACCATAATGTATTGTATTATAGTATCCGGAGACAGCGTGAGAAGGAGAGACACATCACCTCCAAGATAATGAAATATTTGGATTAGGCCTGTGAAAATAGAAATTTCTTAGTGAATTCTAAATCACTTTCTAATTATGATGAAGTTATAAAAGAATCAAATTGAAATATATCCAAACCAGGCAAATAGAAAATCAATATGTCCAAAACCATATCTGAACATTTCTTTCTTTATTACGCAATGGAATATTAAATTAAACGCAGCTGGTCAAGTATTGAAGTAAGCAAATTCTCAAAGATTCCCTGCAGATTATACAATTTCATTTATACCACTCAGAAGGCCTTAATTAAGGATATGCTAATTTTAAATAAAATATTTTTTATCAGTATAATTTAGTCATCTTCTAAGATTTTATTTTACAATTGATAATCAATGGTGCTAAATTATTACACTTTATTTTTATAACACTATTCATATTTAATTAATTGTATTTGTTTGCTATTCATTTCCGGATCCTCGTGGTCATGCTTAATTAAGGCTGGATGAGTTTTTCTCTCTCTTTTTTACTTATTTATTTACTTATTGATTTATTTACGTATTTATTTATTTACTTATATATTTATTTACTTATTACTTATTTATTTACTTATTTATTTACTTACTTATTTACTTATTTAGTTATTTATTTATATATTCACTTACTTATTTACTTATTTATTTACTTATTCATTTATTTACCTACCTACCTATCTATATCTATCTATATCTATTTATTTATTTATTTATTTATTTATTTATTTACTTATTAATTTCTTTATTTACTTATTACTTTATTTACTTATTAATTAATTTATTTATTTACTCATTTATTTACTTATTTATTTATTCACTTATTTATTTATTTACTTATTTATTGACTTATTTACTTATTTATTTACTTATTTACTTCCTTATTTACTTACTTGTTTACTTGTTTACTTACTTATTTATTTATTTACTTATTTATTTACTTATTTATTTATTTATTTATCTATTTATTTATCTATTAATCTATTTATCTATTTATTTATTTATTTATTTATTTCACAGATTGGACATAGAACCTAAAAAATCCTATTTCACTTTTTCCAAAGACCTAAACTAGTCTTTTTAAAAATCTAAAAATCCGGTCCCTGTTTATGATAATAAAACAATATCAAATACAGAACAATGCAGCTTCCGAGGATCTCGTAATGCGTTCTGTTCAAAGGTCACATATTGTGTTAGTCACCAGCATCTCCATTTTGTTTCCTTTTCAGGCTTCCAAGCGGATACGAAGAGCAGGATGTTGGGACAGAAGGTCATTTACTGGCAACCGGCCAGGAAGCCTGCCAGTCCTGGAAAACGGGATGCAGCCACTCTCTTCTGCAGCTCATGCTATCCTGAACATCCACTATGTTCCATCTATATCGCATTTAATTTTACTCTAATTGCAGTACAATTGTTCCAATTTAACTTTGTCCATTTTTTAAGGTTTAATTTATTTTCTCTTCCATTGCATCTGGTTGTGCGTCCCTTGTAGTGTGCCCGCTATTAAAGAATATCAAGTTGACAATTTCCCAGAGTTGGTTCTCGTTATTTTTCTCTTACTTTATTCTCACACACGGTGAAGAGACAAATTGAAAGATAAACAGAGTCCCGCTTGAGAAATGTATACAGCGGGGGAAAAGTTCCACTACAACTGCAAAATAAATCTAAGCCAGAAAAATGTGTCGGTGATAGTCGTATGACATCTGGCGGAAGCTTATAATTATAATAATAATAATAATAATAATAATAATAATACTAATAATAATAAAGCAAGTAAAGAGATAGGTTTGGAAGTAAATCCCGAAAAGACAAAGTATATGATTATGTCTTGTGACGAGAATATTTTACGAAATGGAAATATAAAAATTGGAAATTCATCTTTTGAAGAGGTCGAGAAGTTCAAATATCTTGGAGCAACAGTAACAAATATAAATGATACTCGGGAGGAAATTAAACACAGAATAAATATGGGAAATGCCTGTTATTATTCGGTTGAGAAGCTTTTATCATCCAGTCTGCTGTCGAAAAATCTGAAAGTTAGAATTTATAAAACAGTTATATTACCGGCTGTTCTGTATGGTTGTGAAACTTGGACTCTCACTTTGAGAGAGGAACGGAGATTAAGGGTGTTTGAGAATAAGGTGGTTAGGAAAATATTTGGGGCTAAGAGGGATGAAATTACAGGAGAATGGAGAAAATTATACAACACAGAACTGCAAGCATTGTATTCTTCACCTGACATAATTAGGAACATTAAATCCAGACGTTTGAGATGGGCAGGGCATGTAGCACGTATGGGCGAATCCAGAAATGCATATGTATATATGTATGTATGTATGTATGTATGTATTTATTCACACTGCAATGGGTATATACCCGGTGAGAGTGGTAATTAATTACACTCAATAATGACAATAATAAACTTATTAATTAAAAATACAATTAATACTAATACTAATAATTAATACTAACAATAATTTATAATAATAATAATAATAATAATAACAGGGAATATCCTAAATTAAATGAAACGATCACTTAAAATAACATTTGAAATAAATCTAATTTCTATCTTAAACCTAAGATCGAACTAAAACCCACGAGTATGATATGTTCATATCTGCACAAGTACCTTTCAACATTACACTCATTTCGCTGTCAACTCACTCACTGCACTGGAACTACGACACATTTCACTGATTCTATCCTGATTTCACTAACACTTCAAAAACATTTCACTGTTCAAATACTTTGCACTGCCACTATAAACTATAAAGCTTCACTGACAGGAACACGTTTCACTTACACTACACACTTCACTGACACAACATAATTCTTCACTTATACAACACTTCAATAACAATATATCATTTACACCCTTTAAATACTGTGCATAATTACCGTCTATTAGTAAAGTCCTTAAGCCTATTTTTAAATACATTTTTGGTTGTTGGTAAAGCCTTTAGTAAGTCTGCAGATATAGCATATAGAGTGGTATTTGGGAGTCCGGAGTGAAAAAGACCTTTGGGGAGGCCAAGACGTAGATGGGAAGATAATATTAAAATGGATTTGAGGGAGGTGGGATATGATGATACAGAATGGATTAATCTTGCTCAGGATAGGGACCAATGGCGGGCTTATGTGAGGGCAGCAATGAACCTCCGGGTTCCTTAAAAGCCAGTAAGTAAGTAAGTAAGTAAGTAAGTAAGTAAGTAAGTAAGTAAGTAAGTAAGTAAGTAAGTATGTAAGTAAGTAAGTAAGTATTTTCACTCTTCGAGATATGTACTGAAGTAACTACCCGGAATCGAAACCAGGTGCTCTAGATTCGTAACCGTAAAGCCTATCTCTTGAGTCACAGTGTAGTACTGAAAAGTAATAATTAGTTGCAAAATGATAAGAGTTCTTTCAGACATTTCGCTTCCAAGAAAGCCAGGTTGTTTACGAGTGTTATGGTATTGATTTTCTAACCTCACGTGATGTTAAATTCCTCTACTTTCAATATTTCTTGAGTCTCCATAGAAACGCGTTGTTATGGAAACAAACTCCACATCCAATTAACTTTCATTTCTAAAGCGTTTCCTGACTTCCATTTGTGGAAGTCATTTTTGAGTCTAATGATATTGTCTGAAAACTGCTGATGCGGAAGATAGAGACTGGAATCCAAGTGACGATGCTGGCTTGAAAATATCTCAACATCATCCGGTCTTGGAGATTAAATTATCTTAACGTCGTTAATTTTGATATCTCCGCTACAACGTAAGCAGTACTGGGCTCGGCTGCAAATACAGCGAACCTTTGTTCGATTTTCAGAATAGACGCGTATATTAAATATCTGTCTTTGCAAGAGGATTGGGTACAGCACGTGCGTGTTGCTGGTTATGGATTTGCTCTGTGTTTTCTTAAGCGGTGACTTTTCGCCAAGCTGACCATTTGCTATTTGTGAATGATGTAGACTATACACCTATGACTGGGTAAGAATCTGCAAAACGTGTCCAGTATCAATATGAGTTGTTGAGTATACATCTAAATAATAATAATAATAATAATAATAATAATAATAATGATAATAATAATAATAATAATAATAACAATAATAATTCCTTATTATTATTAGTATTATTATTATTATTCCTTTCAGCACAAAAATTAAAAGTAATGGCATTTTTAGGACAAGACCCAGTCAGAAGTAAGATAGTACACAATAACCAATGCCTCGAACAAGTACAAAATTTCAATTACCTAGGTTGTGAAATATCTTATCAAAATGAAAAAGATGTGAACAAGAAATTACCAAATTTGCACAAATTCTAGGAATAATAAACAATACATTAAAAGCTAAATTAGTACAAAAATCTACAAGAATAAATATATATAATTCACTAGCATTACCCTCCCTTTTATACGGAAGCAAAATTTGGACATTAAAGGAAAAAGACATGAACAGAATCAAAGCAAAGGAAATGAAATTTTTCAGGAGGACAGTAGGATATACTCTTTTAGACCGAAAAAGGAATGAAGAAATTTTGGAACAATTAGAAGTAGAGTCAGTAGAAGAAAAAATCAGTAGATACAAATTAAATTGGCTAGATCATGTAAGAAGAATGGAAAATTCAAGAATCCCAAAAATTATGATGCAATATAAACCTAGAGGACATCGTCGACCCGGAAGACCTTTTAGAAGACTGCTAGATGGGGCCGAAACAGATCTACAGAGGCCTAATTCGTGAAGGATGATGGTGATGATGACAATAATTCCTTCCTTAGAATCATGCAAAGTAATTATTAATTGAGAATTTTAAATATAGGTTTACAATTATATCCTCATTATCAATGACTGATTAAATGGCAAACTTACTAGTGTTAAATTATATAACCACGTGAGGCTTACAGTTGTTTCGGTGCTCCTTCACACCATCATCAGAGCCTACTATATCCCCGGCGTCATCTCGATTTCGCTGCCTGTTGTAGGGATGCGATTGCGTGTTGAAAAGTGTTGAAAAGTGGAGTCGAATAGTGTGTGTGTTCTGAAATTGATCTGTGTGTTGAGAATTTGATCACGATGTGTTTTAGTGTGTCTGTATATTTCATACTGTCCTAGTGTGTTGAGTTTTTGGTTTTTGGGTTGTATGTGTAGGACTTCCATGTCTGTATTTATGTTATTGTATGTGTGGTTAGCATTACTCATGTGTTCGGCATATGTAGATGTATTGTGTCCTCTGGTTATTGCATTTATGTGTTCTTTGTAGCGTGTATGGAATGATCTGCCTGTCTGTCCAATGTAGAACTTGTCGCAGCTATTGCATGTGAGTTTGTATACGCCTGTGTGGTTGTATTTATTTCTTTGGTGTTGTTTGTGTGTTGAGATGTCTTTGTAGTGTGTTTTCTGTTCTGTATGCTATGTTGTATTTCTGCTTTCTGAATGAAGATGCGACCTTATGTGTGCTTTTGTTTTCGTATGTTAGTGTGCTGTATTTGTGTTCTTGTATTTAATATATTTTTGTCTTAAATGATTGGCTATGCCAACAGTGTCCTAAGACAACTTGTTAAACACAAGCAAGTTCATTTATTTGTTTCAAATTGTAATATACATGTCTTCGAAAACAACTTGATTTATTTGAGTAGCTCATGTAGATAGACAAAAGTTAATTTGGAAGTTTTAATTAGTTGCATTGTTATCTATTACCAGATGAAATTAATGTAGTTATACTCTCTCCATCCTGTATATTATTATCGTTGGTATCAGTATTATATACCAGTACGGCAAAGACAGAAATGCTTAGGCCTACCCTCCAGCATGAAACTGAACCCATGTTCACTGCATTTGAAGATACAGAGTAGAACTGAAATCTATAGATATTAGTATATCAAAAATATTATGAACAAACATACAGATACTAGTCTATCAACAATATTATCGATAAATCTACAGAAACTAATATATCAACAGTATTATCAATAAATCTACAGAAACTACTATATCAACAATATTATCAATAAATCTACAGAAACTAGTATATCAACAGTATTATCAATAAATCTATAGACACTAGTATATCAACAATATTATCAATAAATCTACAGTTACTAGCGTTTCAACAATATTATCAATAAATCTACAGATACTAGTATATCAACAATATTATCAATAAATCTACAGATACTAGTATATCAACAGTATTATCAATAAATCTATAGACACTAGTATATCAACAATATTATGAATAAATCTACAGTTATTTGTGTTTCAACAATATTATCAATAAATCTACAGGTACTAGTATATCAACAATATTATCAATAAATCTACAGATACTAGTATATCAACAATATTATCAATAAATGTACAGATACTAGTATATCAACAGTATTATCAATAAATCTAAAGAAACTACTATATCAACAATATTATCAATAAATGTACAGATACTAGTATATCAACAATATTATCTATAAATGTACAGATACTAGTATATCAACAATATTATCAATAAATCTATAGACAATAGTATATCAACAATATTATCAATAAATCTACAGTTACTAGTGTTTCAACAATATTATCAATAAATCTACAGATACTAGTGTTTCAACAATATTATCAATAAATCTACAGAAACTAGTATATCAACAATATTATCAATAAATCTACAGTTACTAGTGTTTCAACAATATTATCAATAAATCTATAGACACTAGTAAATCAACAATATTATCAATAAATATACAGTTACTAGTGTTTCAACAATATTATCAATAAATCTACAGATACTAGTATATCAACAATATTGTCAATAAATCTACAGATACTAGTATATCAACAATATTATCAATAAATCTACAGATACAAGTATATCAACAATATTATCAATAAATCTAAAGATACTAGTATATAAACAATATTATCAATAAATGTACAGATACTAGTATATCAACAATATTATCAATAAATCTATAGACACTAGTATATCAACAATATTATCAATAAATCTACAGATACTAGTATATCAACAATACTATCAATAAATCTACAGATACTAGTGTTTCAACAATATTATCAATAAATCTATAGACACTAGTATATCAACAATATTATGAATAAATCTACAGTTACTAGTGTTTCAACAATATTATTAATAAATCTACAGATACTAGTATATCAACAATATTATCAATAAATCTACAGAAACTAGTATATCAGCAGTATTATCAATAAATCTATAGACACTAGTATATCAACAATATTATGAATAAATCTACAGTTATTTGTGTTTCAACAATATTATCAATAAATCTACAGATACTAGTATATCAACAATATTATCAATAAATCTACAGATACTAGTATATCAACAATATTATCAATAAATCTACAGATACTAGTATATCAACAATATTATCAATAAATGTACAGATACTAGTATATCAACAGTATTATCAATAAATCTAAAGAAACTACTATATCAACAATATTATCAATAAATCTACAGATACTAGTATATCAACAATATTATCAATAAATCTACAGAAACTAGTATATCAACAGTATTATCAATAAATCTATAGACACTAGTATATCAACAATATTATCAATAAATCTACAGATACTAGTATATCAACAATATTATCAATAAATCTACAGAAACTAGTATATCAACAGTATTATCAATAAATCTATAGACACTAGTATATCAACAATATTTTGAATAAATCTACAGTTATTAGTGTTTCAACAATATTATCAATAAATCTACAGATACTAGTATATCAACAATATTATCAATAAATGTACAGATACTAGTATATCAACAATATTATCAATAAATCTATAGACACTAGTATATCAACAATATTATCAATAAATCTACGGACACTAGTATATCAACAATATTATCAATATTGTATTACTCATTTCAAATTAATAATATTGGTCATCAATTTTATCTTAATATATATGTTGAGCGATGCGTCGAGGTTTGTAGCAGTCAGAACTCATGATATCTGAATGGTTGTCAATTAATTAGACAGACGTATCAAGCACCTGTCAGGAGCAGACAAATGCTGTCAGTCTCGCGAGAACAGGATTTGCAGACCCGAACAGCTGACTTGCCCAATGCAGTTATCTCAACAGCAGTATAATAATACAAGCAGTATTATTAATATAAAATAATAATATTATCACTATTAACATTATTATTAGAATTATTGGTGTTGCTGTTATTATTGTTAATAATAATAATAATAATAATAATAATAATGATAATAATAATAATAATAATAATAATAATAATAATCATATTATTATTAATAATAATATGATTATTATTGTTATTATTATTATTATTATTATTATTATTTCATCCAGTGTCAGTGCCTAAATTGTTGTATTCATGTATCATCTACGAAAAATTATGAATAAAAACTACAGAAATGAAATATTTCCGGACGTCAGAAAAATATGGTAAAGAGAGATATGAAAATATTAACAGGGGATTCACAGGATCCCTGAAATTGCGTGAACGTTTACGTTCTCCATTGATAATTAGATTTTTAACAAATTAGGTCTTATTTATAGGAATCGTGAATGTAAGTGACAGTGAAATAAATTTAAAGCAATTTATGTTTTGTTATTGATGCTTATTTTTCCTTTATTTCTTCATGGAATATATGTCATATTGTCTTCACAAGTATTTAAAATAGAATTACTGTGTTTTATCTTAATGATCCGTTGCTAAGCGTGTGACGTCAGAATAGTGTGACGTAACTCATTGCCACTACTAACCAACTGACGTCATATATGTTGTTCATTTGACACGTTTTATGTTAAATGATTATGTATGCAAGTAGTACAGAGAAATCATCATCATCATCATCATCATCATCATCATCATCAATATTCTAGTGGAAGTGGCTGCTTTGTTTTTTTCATCCTCAACTTTTTAGGAATGTTACACCATTATTTACATTGCCTATATATCTATACTTTTTGTTCATCTATGACAGCGTTTCTCAAACTATGGTCCGCGGACCACCTGTGGTCCTCGAGGACTGCCCTTGTGGTCCTTCAATAGAAGACAGAAGAAAAAATAAAATTCAAACGAATTGCTTATCACATGGCAACCAAATTTCACTTTTTTCCCAGTACTGACTTTTTATGAAATTTATTACCCTACCCGTGTACCGACTTCCCACTCTACTTTCAGCAACAAAAGAGGGATTTCAAGCACTATGAACGTGGTGTTTCTTACCATCTTTTCCCTGCATATCTGGCGCCGTGCCTGTAACCCAGCTACGGACCACCAGAATTCATAACAGAGGACCAAAGAACCGAACCTTAATTACATTTTAATATATAGGTATACTGGTATTAAAATATGCTACAAAAATGATAAATTTGTTTTTGAAGGGAACAAGAGTAAGGTGGTCCGCTGAACTGTAATGACTTTAAAAAGTGGTTCCCACTTCAAAAAAGTTTGAGAAACCCTGATCTATGATATTTGGCATGGCGAAAAATCACTGCTAAAGTCATCACAGGACAATTAATACATAGTGTGAAATGTATGATCAATCCCAAGGAATGAACAAACATTTTCTATTTCCATACCGGGAATGAAAGCTGATACGTTATCACATAATTTATTGCATTACGGGCTGCCACTAAGAGCATAGTATAGCAATACAAATATTTAACTTTATTTTAACTTACAAAACTAACAAGAAAGATTTAGAAAGACAATTATTACAACATTCTGAATTATTGAAAGCTAAAAATATTACTTTTTTTTTCTTATAGCTGCTGAATTAAATATAGGGATGACGAAATACTATCTATTAAACACCAGAAAAGAGCAGGGGTGATTGTTATTGTTATATTGTCATCATCGCCGTAACCAAGCAATTGATGTCATTTATTTTATTTATTATTATGAACAGTTGAATGTGTATAAGAACTGTATCTAAAAAATGCTCAAGATTTCACTAATTTCTACTTCAGAATAGTAATTCTGCATATCATATAATATAACCTAACCTGTGAAGATTCACTGATAATGTATTATGCCACAAAGATTATGATTAAAACTTATTTCTGTCACAATTCCTTCTACTCTATGAAAACCTACGCGATAGAATAAAATAACAGGAATTATTTTCTATAGATATTTAAAGCATAATTAATTGAGACTCACTTGATGACTGGATTCTGCAATTAACCCTTAAATTGGAAAGCTTCATTTCTCACACTAGTTTATTAAACCTTGTCGGACCGTAAAGAAAACAACTATCGCAATCTCCATATTTTATATGCTGTACAATATTATAGTATTGTGAAATTTTAATTTTCCTACCAATTAAAAAAAAATCTATTGTTCTATTAAAATTATGGCATATAGCCGATTAACCTGTTGTGTCCTATAGGATACTTTGTCAATTTAAGGGTTAAGAACAGTTTGGCCATACAGGTGAATAAGGGGTGGTTCAGGAAGAATGGGTCATAATTTGAGAGGTGATTATATGGTCCATTCTAAAGGAAAAACATTATATAAACATGTCTTATTCTCAATGTTTTCCGATATAGGCAACAGCTATTTGACAATAAAAAGCATGAGTCTCCCTTTCTAGAAAGATTTACCCTGGACCATAGCGAAGAAAGGTGTGCATTCGTAATCGTAGTGCAATATCATAGTCGTATCACTGGATTACATCTTATATGTGTATGAATATGTCGGATAAAATCATCAAGTATATAAGAAAGGAAGGTTTATGGGACAGAATGGGTTGGGTCGATGGGTGGGTGTATCAAGCAACTTTCGCAGTGATCAGTCTCCAGATTGGTGTGTCATGTGCTTGGGGTTAGAACTTCAACCATGATGTGTTGTTAGCGACTTTTTTTTTTTTTTTTGGCTTTCTTTTCGACAGAATTATTTTGGTTCTTTCAGTGAGAGATTGTATTCCGGAGTGAGGCAAGTGACTAATAAGTTTAGAGCTAAAATGAATATTCCAGTAAGCCCCAAGACCTCTTAAAATGACAAAACTGTACGTATGTTTTAGATTATTTCTATACAAAAGTCTTCCCTTGTCATTTACAATTGAAGAGTGGAAGTACGAAAGATGGTAAGTTAAAAAATGTAAGTTTTGAGAAAATAGAAAAAAAATTATATTATGTGTAAATATGATCTGAAAACACAAAAATACTACCAAATATCAAAAAGAGATATTACTGAACTGAATTGTCATAATTAGAAACAAAATATTGCGTTATAATACACTACCTACCAAAAAGTAATTGGGCGTTGTTTTTTGTCCCTTTAGAACCTCGTGGTACCACCTCTTGTTGCTCTAAAAGCAGCCACCCTGTCAGGCATGCTCTCCACTAGTTTGTGTAGGATATCCACTGGAATGCGTCGCCATTCCTCTTGCAACATGGCACTCAGTTGGACAATGGAAGTTGGCCCCATGTTTCGGCGGCTACTATGCAGTGGTATGCAGACAATAATGTTCACCGGTTGGACTGGCCTGCACGGAGTCCTGATCTCAATCCCATTGAGCACCTTTGGGACGAATTGGACCGACGATTGAGGTCTCGGGAGGTGGTCTTCTTTGAAATATGATATTGTAGCCAAACAGATCTTTTATTCTCTCAATATCAAAACTCTCTGGAACACATTTCAAGGGAACAAGATCGACTTTGCTTAGAACTTCAAACTTTTTCCTTTTCTTAGAACTCCGACAGATTTCCACATTTCTATGTCATTAAAAGTGTCACGAACCTTGGCAACTCCTTTATCCCGAGGACTAGGGACTAGACGTAACACCACTGCCATCTTTGAGTAGCTATAAGAACTACTAATGAGTTGAACTTAGCACCTTTGCAGGGAAATTGGCCTCACATAATACTATATTTGTAAAGCAGTAAATCAATTTTAGCAATTTGTAAACTTAGCACCTTTCGTATTTCCACTCTTCAATTCCCGAACGAAATTTTCAGTAACATATCATGCTAAAGAAAAGACTTACTAAACATTATAAGATATTCATCCTCACGGTACTAAGGACATTGGAGTAATAAAATTGAAAGGAAAGGGCTTTGGCCTGGCCAGAAGTAAATAAAAATAGAAAACAGATGAAAAAAAAATTAACAAATATGTAACGCTTCACAAGCAAACCAGTTGGTGATTTCCTGATGGTTGTCTGAGGTGTTAGCTATTGGTAGCTTGGAAAAGTAAATATTGCACAATTGAAAGGACAGCCTTCAGGTACACACACGCGGCCAGCGTTATTTGTATTCCGGCGGCAAAACATCAAGCGGACGTCTCCATATGTGAGTAACTGCTTTTATTTTTATCGATTTTCTTAAACAAGTCACTGTTGAAAGGTATTTTATCGTACAGAAAGGTTTTTGTTTATGACTGCGTGGAGCGACAAGAGAAAGATATGTTGACAAATGTTGAAGATTATTTTTGAAACAAACCGGAAATCTTTATCTTAACCCAGTGTTGAATAATTAAGACAAAAACACATTTTTTTACTGCTGCAGAATCATGTTTCGTTGCCAACAAAATCACATACGCGCAAGTTCGAGGGTTTCATACACATACGCCCTATTATACCCTGTATTTTCATAAAGATTACTAGTGGTGTTAAAACGTGTGAAGTTCTGTGTGATGCTTTTGTTGGAATCAATTATTCTATATATTTGATTTTAAAATGGGTACAGAAATGGGGAAAAATTCAGTAGCGGTAAACTGGAGGATGAAAAACGAAGGATTGTAAAGAATTTGTTAATTTGCTTTTAAAATAAAATAAACATTAGCAGGAGAGCTAAAAAACGAATACAGTTACTCAGTGTTTTGAATGTTTAGTAAATATAATAAGAATTATCAACGGAAAGTTTCTATGAGAACGTCGGCAAAAAAGAAACCGAAGAGATCGAAGAAACAATTAATGATCCTTGTATATCATAGACAGGATTCAAGACAGAATAAAACACAAAAAATACCAATATTCAGTCCTATTCATTACTTGCGAATTGCCTTTTAAGGTACTACCTAGGACAAAAGCTGCCCAAGGACATGACGTAAATATTGCCCTTTAATGTATTGTTCAAATTTTGAATAATTACTTAAATTTCATATAATGGTTGATATAGTTAATAACTATATTGAAATTCTAAATAATTATTCAAGTTTCAAATATCTGTTCATATATTAAAATAATGACTAATATTTTAATTAATTACCTAAGTTTCAAATAAATGTTGATATTTATGTAATTATTGAAATTTTAAACAATTAATTACTCAAATTTCAAAGAATCAGTTGATATTTTAAGTGACGATAGATGTTTTACATGATTACTCATGTCACAAATAATTGTTGATATTTTGAAATAATGGTTGAAATTTTAAATGATAATAGAAATTTCAAACATTTGTTCATATTTTAAGTGATGACTGAAATTAAGTAATTATCCAAATTTCAAATAATTTTATCCATATTTTTAGTAAAGATTCAAATTTTAAATAATTAACTACACAAAATTACAAATAATCGTTCACATAATAAGTTGTGAAATTTTAGATAATTATTCAAATTTAAATTAAATACTTGTAGATATTTGAAATAATGATTAAAATATTAAACATTTTGTAAAATTTCAAATAGTTGTTGATATTTTCAATTATGAATGAAATTTTAAACAATTACTGAATTTTCAAATAACTGTTGATATTTTAAGTTATGATTCCAACTTTAAGTAAATGCTCAAATTTAAATAGCTGATTATATTTGCTTTTGCTTCATCGGGAATGCGAACCAAAAGTGTACCATTATTATGATCGTGCAAATAAATATTATTATTATTATTATTATTATTATTATTATTATTATTATTATTATTATTATTATTATATAGAGACCCTAGGAATATATTTAATCCATTAAATTTTGTCTAGTCTTTGAAAAATGTCGTATATTTGATACTATTATAACATATTTGAAATGACTTCATTTCCAGTTTGGTTATGGAAACAGAATTATGAAACAGTACCTGGTGTTCATACTGATGATACCACTCATTCAGTTCTGTGACTGTGAATTCGAACATCTGGGAGGAGGAAGAGTGCTGTCAAGAAAGAGGAGATATTTAAATTTTCCTACTGGCAGCACAGCTGTGGTATGTATTACATTTCCGGAAATTAAGTTCCTCCCCAAAATTTAAATATTGTAGTTACTTTGTTCTTAACAAACATGTTTACAGTAACACAAAATTCAGAAAGTAGTGATGTGACTAATAATGCTTAGGAGTTAATATTTTATAAAGAAATGTGTCACGTAAAGAATTAAAAAAAAATAAAGAAATAACGTAGAATTAAATCATATGAATTTGTACTAAATAATTTTCATTGTGATTATAAAGTCTTAAAAAAAGAGAATTATTGTTAGGTTTGGTTGAAATATAAATGATGCTGAAGAATCTTCAAAGAGTCCTTAATTATTGAAACGGAGCTTTAAGATTTTTTAGAAATGTCCATGGCAATTTAAAAATTCCTTCCCTACAACCAAGTAATAAGCCAATAACTGACCAATAACTGAAAATTCAAATAACTGTTGATATTTTAAGTAAATATTCAAACTTTAAGTAATTTCTTAAATTGAAATACATATTTTTTTATATTTTCAGTAATAATTCAAATTTTAAATAATAACTGAAATTTAAATTAATTGTTGAACATTTTAAGCAACGATTGATATTTTAAATAATTAGCCTATTAAAACTTCAAATAATTCTTTATATTATTCTGAAGTAATGTTTGAGAATTTAAGCATTTACTCAAATTTCAAATAATAGTCGACATTTTAATACGTATAAAAATGTTGCATTATTGAATAACAACCTATAGGTTGTTCCGTTTGCATTAGCTCATTATGTCAACGGAACAGACTACTCGTTTACGATTTTCCGACAAATGAATCGTAACACATCCTCGTAACTTCGTGGAAAAGGCGCTCTGATATTTTAAGTATTAAATGTCTGACTTAGCGCTTAATTTCATAACATTTGAATAATAACAACAGATATTTGAATTCAATGTTAATATTTTAAGTAGTAATTGATATCTTCGAATACGAATAAATTGACATTTTAAGTTACTGTTCAAGTTTTGAATAATTACTTAAATTTCATATAATGGTTGATATAGTTAATAACTATATTAAAATTCTAAATAATTACTCAAGTTCCAAATATCTGTTCATATATTTAAAAAATGACTGATATTTTAATTAATTACCTAAGTTTCAAATAAATGTTGATATTTGTCATTATTGAAATTTTAAACAATTAATTACTCAAATTTCAAAGAATCAGTTGATATTTTAAGTAATGATAGATGTTTTACATGATTACTCATGTCACAAATAATTGTTGATATTTTGAAGTAATGGTTGACATTTTAAATGATAATAGAAATTTCAAACATTTTTTCATATTTTAAGTGATGACTGAAATTAAGTAATTATCCAAATTTCAAATAATTTTATCGATACTTTTAGTAAAGATTCAAATTTTAAATAATTAACTACACAAAATTACAAATAATCGTTCACATTAAAAAGGAGTGGAATTTTAGATAATTACTCAAATTTAAATGAAATAGTTGTAGATATTTGAAATAATGATTAAAATATTAAACATTTTGTAAAATTTCAAATAGTTGTTGATATTTTCAATAACTGAAATTTTAAACAATTACTGAATATTCAAATAGTTGTTGATATTTTAAGTAATGATTCCAACTTTAAGTAAATGCTCAAATTTAAATAGCTGATTATATTTTCAATAATGGCTGAAATTTTAAACAATCATTGAAAAGTCAAATAGTTATTGACATTTTCAGTAATAATACAAATTTTAAGAAATAACTGAAATTTAAATTAATTGTTGATATTTTAAGTAGGTAACAATTGATATCTTAATTGCGTTATACAAATTTCAAGTAATTGTTCATATTTGAACTAATGTTTCAGAATTTAAGTATTTACTCAAAATTCAAATAATAGTAAATATTTTAGTTTTAGTTTTGGTAGGCAGACCTAGTCAAGTATCAAATAAGTGTTATTTTAAGGAATGATTGAAATTTTATGTAATTGCCTAAATTTCAAATACTGTTTAGTTCTTGTGATATGGGAGTGAAATTTTAAATAATTATTTAAAATTCAAATGATTTAATTAATGATTCAAATGTTAAATTATAACTCAAAATTCATGTGACGTGGTTGTCGATAATTTAAATTAAGATTGAAATTTAAAATAATTATTGATTTCTTGGTACGAATGTAATGTCAATGGGCACGCCTCTATAATTTAACTTTGGGTAAGGATCATGTTTAATTCTAAATGAGGATCTATGAAGGATCTGTATAAATTTATATGTTACAGAAATTTTTCAACACCACATATTTCCAATTAACGTGAACTTTTGTATTTTCAATGTGTACCTGAGATGTCAACTTTTCATACCAGTGTGTCCACGTAGCATAGCAACTGACCACGAGCTACGTATGCAATGTGAACAGGTGCAGATATCCATGTCGACGGGGATCATGTGGGAGCTGACCAACAGTCCACTGCCGCGCTGGAATTCCGTGATGGCGTGGGATCTGGGCTTCAAGCTGCCCAACAACTCCAGGCTGGCGTTCGGGGGGAGGCCGCGCAGGGACGGCGAGGTGTACGCGCTGCACAGGAAAGAGCGCAGGGAGCTGTACAAGAGCGTTGAGGGGATCCTCGATTCGTGAGTCACGACCCACACGGAGCCACACATTTACTGTCCCATTCATTATTTGGCCAAATTGATGATTTATTTCCTTATTAATACACTAACAGTCTTACTAATAAACTGTGTATAATTTTTATACTAGACTTATGCAGAGTTGAGACAGAAAACGTTACTAATAAACAGTGAATAAGCGATGGATGTATAAACAGGCTGTAACTATACAATGGGAATTGCTTTGCAGTAGTTATATACACGAAACCTCTTGTTTAAGCGTTGTATATAGAGAAAAAATGGCCTCCCCTCTAACAGCTGTTCCATATCGACTGTCATTTTATGATGATGGTTGCCTGGTAACCACAGAAGAACAAAACAAAGACCACAGAATAATTAAAATAATATTGCTGTAGTTTGTACTCTTTGACCAAAATGTAGTGTGGTAATCGATTAGAGCCAGTTGTACTATCGATATTAAACACGCCACACTATAGCGCTCTACCGGATCCAATAGAGAACCTCAGATATTCTATTACCTTTCGTAACGAAGTAATGACGAAACTATGACGTAGCTGTGTAACAGTCATACTGTTATACACGACGTATGTAGTGATTATTAGTAAGGAATTTACACACGGCTTATAAACGGGCTACTCATTGTATAAGTATAAGACAGTTAAACATTTGTATATAGAGGTTTATTAGTAAGACCGTAACTCTTTGCAGTGCCGTGATTTATACAGGGTGTTTCTAAAATAGACCGACAAACTTTTGGATCGGGTAGATAACCTTCTTTCAAACACTTTTCGTTAAGGAACCCATGAGCTCGGACGCTTCGTTCCAGTACAAGAGAGGTTTAATGATACCACCCAATTTGTTCACTATATCAGCTCAGTTATCTAGCCGATCCAAAAGTTTGTCGGTCTAATTTAGAAACACCCTGCATGTAAAATACGTGAATGTAAAAAGTTTTATACATCATGATGTAATAACCTAGCATTTATAATTAAATATTAATTGCATTATTAATTTTTATTTTAAGTTCTGTATATGAAGGGTTCAGAACCATAGTGGGCCAAGCGCGATTTACTAAAACCGTAGAAAACAAGGGTTAAAATGAAGTTATTACCAGAATTCAATGGAAATATATAACAAGTAATATAAAGTATACACATTAAAACTAAATGATATGTCAATCTTCATTAAACTATGGCATTCACTTAACTTTAACTCTTGCTTTCTCTTTTTTTTTTTTAATAAATGGCGCTTGGCCCACTATGGCTCTGAACCCTTCATATTTGCTTGGCCTAGACAGATATTTTCGTGTTCCGATTGGTTAGACTGGCACAACTATTATTATAGGTTGCCTTTTTCTGAAGACAACAACAGAAATTAAGTGCAGACCTACTCTGTACTGTATTTCAAACCATGTGCATATGTTGAAATCTCAGTGTCAAATGACCAATGTGGCAACTGTGTTTACCTCCACATTCCATCCAGAAAACAGTATGGGATGAAGATAAATGTTAACACGAAGCCCATGATTATCAGAAAAAAATACAGAAGATAAACGTGCGAATTCTAAATGAGGCAGTAGAACAAGTGGACAGCTTCAAATACTTGGGGTGTAGCCTACTATAAGCAGTAATATGAGCTGCTGCCAGGAAGTCAAAAGGAGGATAGGAATGGCAAAGGAAGCTTTTAACAAAGAAAAGAGCATCTTCTGCGGACCTCTGGAATAAGAACTAAGTGAAGTACGAGTGTGGAATTTTATGAGGCAGAAACATGGACATTACGAAGAAGAGAAGAGAAGATAAGATAAGATAAGATAAGATGAGATGAGATGAGATGAGATGAAGATGAGATGAGGGGAAGGGAGGGGAGGGGATGGGACAGGAGAGGAGGGGGGAGGGAGAGAAGGGGAGGGGAGAGGGATGTGGAGGGGGAGGGAGGGGAGGGGAAGGGATGGGAGAGGGAGGAGGAGATGGAGGGGGAGATGGAAGGGGAAGGACAGGGGAGGGGAGTAGAGGAGAGGAGAGGAGAGGAGAGGGAGAGGAGAGGAGAGGGAGAGGAGAGGAGAGGAGAGGAGAGGAGAGGAGAGGAGAGGAGAGGAGAGGATGGAGAGGAGAGGAGAGGAGAGGAGAAGAGAAGAGAAGAGAAGAGAAGAGAAGAGAAGAGAAGAGAAGAGAAGAGAAGAGAAGAGAAGAGAAGAGAAGAGAAGAGAAGAGAAGAGAAGAGAAGCAATTAAAATGTGAATAGGGAAAAGGATGGAGTATGCAATCTCCTTACAAGTATTTCCACAAATCTGTTCTGACACGAAATACCGTGATAAAATTCTAAGATAAATTATAGTGGCAAAACACAACATAGACCAACTAACACTTGGTAAAGTGTAAATTAAAATACAGGTAATAAAATACTGCAAAAATAACAGACAGGAACTTACATTACTTGGGAGATTTTTCGCACTAACTTGCGACTTCTTCCTTGTTGCATACGTAAGACCACCATCTGAAGATAATAATAATAATAATAATAATAATAATAATAATAATAATAATAATTTATTTAACTTGGCAGAGTTAAGGCCATACGGCCTTCTCTAACACTCAACCAGGTGTAAAACTGCGTTACAAAAAACACTACAAATTTACACTCAAAACTGAATAAGATAATAATAATATAATGTAAACAACAAGTAAGTAAAAATCAGACATAATATATAACATACAGAAAGAAAGGAAAAAGCATAATAAAATGTGAACAGCAGGTCAAAATAAATGAGACATACAAAGTATAGAAAATAAGACAATTTTATTGATAATAATAATAATAATAATAATAATGATTAATAATAATAATAATAAAATAGTGCAGTACAAAGCATACAATGAATACAATATTTTCAGGCACACACAGTAAGGAAAATTACAGCTCAAGTTGTCACATTTTAGATATACCATTATCAGCAAATATGACAACAAAAAGATAAAATAAGTTAAATATCACTAGATCATAAAAAATGTGAATACGTGGAAACATGCAATACAACACTTGCCATAATAGTAAGTTAGTTTGGCAACTCGTCATAAGATAATTTTCAAACTTGGATTTGAAAGATTTCAATGTTCGACAGCCCTTGACTTCAGGCGGCAGAGAGTTCCAGTGACGAGAAGTAGCAACAGTGAAAGCGACTTTCGAGACACATCTTCCCACTTATTTATATTAATTTGTCTGGATCCTTTTGTTTTTTTTTAGATTTATTTAACCGGTCAATAGGTACCACAGAAATTGTCTCTGTCTTGCAGTCGTACATTTTACGTAATAGACCAACCGAAACCTGTTACACAGAGTTCAAGTACCCAGTATTCGTACAGAGAACAAACTCCGGTGCAATAACTCCCGATACTATGTAAACAACTGGATACGCTAGAAGTGACATAGACCTTTGTTCTGCCAACGTTTCAATTAATGTTTAATATGTGACGCGACTATAATTTGCAAATTTACTCCCTCTGTCTCTTTCATTTTATCATTAAATAACGCAACGCTTAACAGAAATCAGTCCCATGTGTGATGTGGGAGGACAAAGAAGTTTGAACATGAGACAGTTACAAGTACAACTTGTTAATTTTCGGTAATCTGAATTAAATAGAAACAGCGAGTTGACATGGTTCTTTTCTCCACTAACAGGTACGGTTATGACGGCCACGCTTGTCTACTCAGAACTTTGTGTGAAACGAGGAAGCATTTGAAACCAGGAAGATCCCTTGTAGAAGATCTCTTGCATGTGATATTCACGTAAGTTTACTTTCTTAAAATTTTAAACAAATTTAAATAACTACTACACATTCATAGATTTCTGTACTAAAATCCACATAACAAACACGCACAAATATAAAACGTCAGCTACAGACAGCGTTGTCGCTGGTCCAGGGGTTCCTAAACTATGCGTCGAGACGGCCTAAAGCAGGGGTGACCAAAACTCGAGCTGCAGTGATTACATGCGACAGACAGACTGTGAAGTAAGGAGACGGAGGAAAGGTACTTGGCATGAAAACTACAACCAGTGGTGGTTCCTGTACTGACATCTTGATCAATCCCGCGGATAAAAATCTCAAGCTTTGCTGTATCAGTAATGTCACTGCTGTCATCAAGAGCCAGTGAATGATATACGATTTTTTCTTGCTTATTTTTTAAGCCTTCCTCTTGAATATAATCAGAAATTTTCTAAATTCTTCTCTCGATACTTGGTCGAGAAATTCATAGTTTTTCAAAATTAAAAACTTCTTATGGACAAGTTATTTAAGATATTTTATGCTCGACCGTGCCAAAATGTACTAATTATACATCTGGTAGCAGTCCTTTAATGCATGTCATTAAAGTACACCTACTCATTAAAGTACAGGTCTTCAGCCAATGATAACTCAGCTTACATGTGTTCAACCAATGACAAGTCAGCTTTGTACCGTTATAAAACCGCAAGTATCGATTATTCTCGGATATGCAATCGAAAGAGAATTAGCTAAAAGTCACGGAGGCTGAAAATCCAATACTGTCGCAGAAGGTTATGTTCTGTTACTATAATAATTAGCGTTAATTGTAAATAATATTCAAATAAATTCAATTTGTCATCTCGTTTTTCAATGTCGAATTCAATAATCAAGGTTATAATATTATAATATTATCAAGTTTAACGGGACTACGTCAAGGTCAATGACATTATTGTTCCTCGGAAAAAATCAATACTTTCGCGTCGGCGCACATCTCACAATTCACGATCAAGGTCACTTCCGATCTTGTCAGTTACAAATAAAATGTATACATCTGAATACCGGTAATTTGAAGTTAGAAATATGGTCGAGCATAAAAAGTCGTATGAAACTCGCCTATAATGGTAATTAAGAAGCTCGTATGAAAATTATGAAACTCGCTTGCGCTCGTTTCATAAATATCCATACTCGATTCTTAATTGCTATAATTATAGGCTCGTTGCATGATGCACTATTAATCATTAGTCTTTTAAGAAATTCTGTTCTATTAAAAGGCTGTAGAGTACGAGATATTTCAAACCACATTAGGTAGCTGACTTCCTTATATTTATTTATCTCATCTTTCTCTTCCTGGCTATGATTAAAGACATGTCAGTTCCTGACGTTTAACAGTTCGATGGCACATAATATTGAATCAGTTTTTGTACAATATCATTATTAATTGAATAACTAATAAATAGTTACCCTCATCTGAAGCTTAAGAAGATTAAAACTGAGATAAAACCTAATAATTTTATTCTTCTAGGGAGAAGATCTAAAAATATCAATATTCATGCACGTACAGAAGAATAAAATTATAGAAACATATACTTAATGGTCAGTAATAATAGCAATAATAATACTTACTTACTTACAAATGGCTTTTAAGGAACCCGAAGGTTCATCGCCGACCTCACATAAGCCCGCCATCGGTCCCTATCCTGTGCAAGATTAATCCAGTCTCTATCATCATATCCCACCTCCCTCAAATCCATTTTAATATTATCCTCCCATCTACGTCTCGGCCTCCCCAAAGGTCTTTTTCCCTCCGGTCTCCCAACTAACACTCTATATGCATTTCTGGATTCGCCCATACGTGCTACATGCCCTGCCCATCTCAAACGTCTGGATTTAATGTTCCTAATTATGTCAGGTGAAGAAAACAATGCGTGCAGTGTAACTTTCTCCATTCTCCTGTAACTTCATCCCGCTTAGCCCCAAATATTTCTTATTGTAGGGATTCGTAACAAGCTGTTTTTTACGGTGATGGGTTGTTAGCCCTTCGCCCAACCCCCAAGCTGGAGGATCACCCCTATTGGCTGTCCACGACTGCTTATTTAATATATTCGCAGCTACCCTCCATATCTGGAGGCCGTCTCCTCTATCCGCAACCTGAGGACGCGCCATGCCGTGGTGATAGGGACCCACAATACATGGAATAATAATAATAATAATAATAATAATAATAATAATAATAATACATTATTCAGTGTGGCAATTAATATATTCCTAATTGAACCGTTGAGCAAAGTAAACATATTACATTTTGTCCAACAGAACAACAAAAAAGTTCTCCTTCTCATTCTTTACGAAACCACCTCTTACTGCTTGTAGAGGCAGAGTTTGTAGAGCGACATGATACCGCCACTGCTTGCCTTCAGTACGTGAATGAAACACACAGCAATGTACAGGAAACTCCTCGTACCCGTTTGAATGTCTGTGATTACACGATGTAATCACGACACCCGCTTTGGTCACCGCTGGCCTAAAGCGTCGTCGTCGGCCCTGGGGTGAAAATCGCGGCTGTGATGTCTAGTGAAACGCAACATGCAAATTTTCAGTACGTTTACATACTGTGGGTTCATTTAAAAAATATCATCTCTGAAAACTTTTAGTTGTGCAGGGGAGACGATTTTAAAGAAATACATTTCGATTTAGTTTTCTAGAAGGAAATTCAAAACCACTGCTGACAGAATTATCCGGTCCACTCCTTTACCCCACTCACCCGACTTTTGAATTTAACTTTTCACTCCCTATCTTCAGACACATCATTTTAAAGGGGATAATAAGCCCTATACGTCTACCAAAAAGAAATTCGGTCCATGTGTTTCTGAGATCCTATTCAGAAACGTGTCATTTAATGAAACTAAAGTTCAGTTGAGATTAGATCGTATTATGAAAACACTGTGCTATTATTGTGTACTAGAAAACAAATCAGTTGTTTTAATGTACCGAAGTACATATGATATTTCCATGCAGATATTCTGCGTCATCATACGATGAAAGAGTAATGGAACGGAGAAAAATTCTCTCCGGCGCCGGGATTTGAACCCGGGTTTTCAGCTCTACGTGCTGATGCTTTATCCACTAAGCCACACCGGATACAACTCCGACGCCGGTTAGAATCGTCTCAGATTAAGCTCCAACTCTTGGGTTCCCTCTAGTGGCCGCCCTCTGCACTACGTCATAGATGTCTATGAACGCAGGACCGAAGTCCATACCTGTGCTGAGGTGCACTCGATATGAGTGACTAGTTGGCCGGGATCCGACGGAATGAGCGCCGTCTTAAATTACGAAGTGATTTTACGCATATCATATATATTATTTTAATGTACCGAAGTACATATGATAAAGCTTAGTGGATAAAGCATCAGCACGTAGAGCTGAAAACCCGGGTTCAAATCCCGGCGCCGGAGAGAATTTTTCTCTGTTCCATTACTCTTTCATCATATGATGACGCAGAATATCAGCATGGAAATATCATATGTACTTCGGTACATTAAAATAATATATATGATATGCGTAAAATCACTTCGTGATTTAAGACGGCGCTCATTCCGTCGGATCCCGGCCAACTAGTCACTCATATCGAGTGCACCTCAGCACAGGTATGGACTTCGGTCCTGCGTTCATAGACATCTATGACGTAGTGCAGAGGGCGGCTACTAGAGGGAACCCAAGAGTTGGAGCTTAATCTGAGACGATTCTAACCGGCGTCGGAGTTGTATCCGGTGTGGCTTAGTGGATAAAGCATCAGCACGTAGAGCTGAAAACCCGGGTTCAAATCCCGGCGCCGGAGAGAATTTTTCTCCGTTCCATTACTCTTTCATCAAATCAGTTGTTTGCCTGGTATGACTTGTATCATTAGAAACTGGATTAGTATTGCTCAGGATAGGGACCGATGGAGGGCTTATATGAGGCGGCAATAAACCTTCGAGTTCCATTAAAGCCATTTGTAAGTAAGGTATAGTTTATAAAATATCTGCAAACATGTGAATGCCAAACGAAGAGTGTTAACATTCATATTTATTTTTAAGAGTTTGAATCACGAACCATATATCAAAGAGATGTTCTTTGGAGAACATTACATTAATCTCTGAAATAATATTGAAAAATATGAAATTTTTGTTACAGAATCCCATACGGAGAAGGGGACGAGTTTGAAGCCGATGGTTACGACAAGCCAGCAAGCAACAGTTTCTGCAGATCTCTAGGAATTCGGTGTCCATTTTCACTACTGGAGTATTTGTTGTCGTGAATAAAATACATACAGAAAAAATGTTACACGTTTGCATTTTCACACGTGTCCAATACTTTGAAATTCTCGGCTTTACTACAAGCTTCTTATTCTGTACTAAACAGGTCAAAAACTGATATTTCTTCTAATCTTTATATACTTTCTTCTAATCGTGTAATAGTCAATGAAATCCCACTCGAGTTTTGATTTTCTCTAGATAAATCAAAACCTTTAGTGAGGTTACTGTTGAAAATATTTGTTTCAAGTACAGGTTTACTAATAAATAGGGATCGGATTTTTAGGTTCTTAAAAATACCTTTCAGGTTTTAGAATAGGTAAAATAGATTTTTTTAGGTTTTATGTCCAACCTGTGAAAGGGGTCGCAAAAACTGACAGATTGTTAAAAATGTATCCTAACAGTTATTCTTAAAAATTAATAGTACATTATGCAACGAGCCTATAATGGTAGTAATTAATACGCGAGTATGTTTGTTTATGAAACGAGCGCAAGCGAGTTTCATAATTTTCATACGAGCGTCTTAATTACCATTATAGGCAAGTTTCATATGACTTTTTATGCTCGACCATATTTCTAACTTGAAATTATTCATAAGTATTCATGTTATGGTTATGTAAGTGAGGAGCAGAACTGACCTGAATTGTGAGATGTGCGCAGACGCGAAAGTATTGATTTTTTCCGAGGAACGAATGTCATTGACCTTGACATAACCTAGAGAATAACATGAAGTTTAGTCTTGATATAACCTGGAAATTGATTTAGAATTGAAAAACGAGATGACAAATTGAATTTATTTGAATATTATTTACAATTAACGCTATTATATATTATAGTAACAGAACATAACCTTCTGCGACAGTATTGAATTTCCAGTCTCCGTGACTTTTCGCTAGTTGTCTTTCGATTGCATATCCGAGAATAATCGATAGTGATTTCTCATTGGCTGAACAACTGAATTATAATGAATAGGTGTACTTTAATGAGGTGCAGTAAAGGGCTACTACCAGGTGTATAATTACTAAATTTCGGCATGGTCGAGCATAAGTAAATATTTATTAAGGCAACATGGACCACGAAACTGATCTTTCCAAGAACGAAACTATTTATCAAAATTGATAAGATTCGAAATGTTCGTTCTTTCCCCTTTAATATTATTTGTAGTTTGGATAAATTATTGTAATAATTAACATTTTATCTAATATAATTTGGCTTGATAACTACATAAATTTAAATTTTCAATAGATGAAAAGGTACAGTACACACACAACTTTTGAATTAAATTTGTTCAACTTGATCAAGAATTATTTTAAAAAGTAAAAAACAAACAAACAAACAAAACAACATTATTTGCTGCTACTGTTCCAGGTTCCAATATATGACCACATACTTTTCAAGATTCTTAACTGAGATGTTTTACCTATTGTCTCTCAAAATACATTTGAAGGACGACAGCATATGACGCCATAGGTGCAAATTTCATCGCTACCACTGCAGCAGGTATCCACGGAAAACTGACAATTGAAGCTTTCCCCCTGGAGGATGGAGAACACATTTTTCATTTTTTCAAACCCTTGATTTCTCTACAATAATTGTTCCAGTTTCAATGTGTCGGCTTCACCCACGGGTCCTGGTATTCGTTTCGGTAGAAGCGAGTCAATGACACCAGTTGCATCTTTCAGTTGTACCGACGAAGATTCCAAGTACGGTACTCAATATATTTTGGAGGTCACTGAAATGTGCCTTGAGGAAAGCAAGAGAGCCATAGATGTTGTCACTGCCAAGTACAGATTTTGCCCTAGGGATTGAAGCAGCTTCCTCCACGTCGAGAGTGTTTTTTCACCCCCTCTCTCACTCCCTCTTCCTCCCTTCCTCCCGCCCCCTCTCTCTCTCTCTCTCACGAAATGTATTGACATTTTTTCTAAAAAAAATCAATGTATGTATGTATGTATTTGCACTGCAAGTGTGCAAGCACCCGGTGGCAGTGGTATACACAATATAAACAATATACAATAAAATTACAATAAAATACACAATACAATTATATACACAATACAATAAGAATACACAATACAATTATACACAATAATTACAATTAATAATAATAATAATATATAAAATAACCTAATTAATAAGTGAATCTAATTTTACATTACAACCTACATATGTATAGGCCCTACATAAGTTTCACATTGGTACTGATAATACTCTTTCACTTTACCCTCATCTCACTCAATGTAGTGGCACTATGACGCATTTCACTGAAACTTTAGAACGCATTTCACTGACATTATATAACACATTTCACTGACACTATAGAACACATTTCATTGACACTATAAATTATCACTGATAGAACTATTCACTGCATTGTAAAATCATAACTTCACTGACTCACCACGCTTCACCGATACAACAGTTCCAATAAGACAAATAATTACACCCTTATTCATACTTAAATGCGCATAAATGCGCTATAAATGCGATGTAACGCATAAAAAGCATAAATGCGATATAACTCAGTAAATACAGGATAACGCTTATCAACAATGACTTAGGTTATTTTAGATACTAAGATCGAATTTAGGTTTTTTTAGGTTCAACAGAATTTACATATACGACTCCTACGATCATGATTCGGAAAAGTATTGAAAAAATTATGAATTCAGAAGCAAGGAAAAAATAGGTAAAAATCTACAAATCCGGTCCCTACTGATAAGTTACTATTGGTAATATCGGTCTCTCGGTATAATAAACTATGTTTAAAGTTCAATTAACAATATTTTGGCGCATATTTTGGTTTATAACAAGAATGTTAATGTGGTAGTTTGATAAAAATGAACGTTGAATGCCTTGTCCAACCATCACTGGAGTTCTATTTTGTTCAATTTCAGACTGTACAAAGCTATACCGTTATGCACCACACTGTCCAGAGTTCCTAATAGAAAAAGCAATCAGTAAAAATAACGTCGGCATAGTAATTGTAGCCTATCGGAAAATGTTAACAAGTGTATCATATTCCACACATCTGGCATCATGTAGTCCATGAACAGGGTTTAATGGGCAGCAATCGTGTCGTTGCATTTATATTTTGTCCCATCTGCAATGAGATAATGACACATCCATGTTTCAACACAAATTGTGGGTTTCTTACTCTGTAGCGAATTTAACCTTCTGTGATGAAAACAGTAGAACTGGTGTGATGACGAATTAGGACGTCCATTACTCTCCAATTATTTGATTTGGCTTTCTGTCACTTTGCTTACAGTCCTCAATTTTGTTTAAAAATTTGAGCAATAATACAGTTCAAAATTTTTACCTCTTCATGATTGGACAGTGTATACATCAAATCGGATTTTAAAAACACTCTATTACAAGTAAAGGATCTTTTTTTTCGTTGTTGGTAATTCTATAGCATCTATTAGATGTTTTATGGTTGTGCTTACTGATGGAGTTACTTGTCAACAATGTGACGCTGAAACGTGTGTTCAGGTTACTGCCCAGCGACAGTCTTGATGTATTTTTTTATATTTTTGATGATTGGTTAATTAAATATTAACCCGGCACACTCACAATCACACTCGCATTCATACAAATTTCCAGACTCTAGACACCCAGGGAATTCCCCTTCTTCAAGAAAATTCACTAAGAGCCTAGCCCGGAAATCGAACCCGGGACCTCCTGATCTGGAAGCCAGCATGCTGACCAACAGACCACGGAGGCAGTCGAAGGGATTTTTTGGAAAAAAAAAACAATCATAATCCAAAAATATTAATTCTCAGGTGAAACAAAAAAGCTACTGTATTTGGCATGGGTGTTGTTGATACTTCAAGTATGAAATTCATCATGCTATTTCTTAAGGTGTTGTAGAAACTTGGGGTCATGTTGAGTCTCCTGTCAGATAACACATATTTCATATGAGAAAATGGCCTCTCAACTTGAACAGAGGTTATTGGAGCAAATCTAAAACTAAACATCATTGTAGGATCCATTTCACCTGCAATAGAATTGTCACCTTGTAGAATTTTTGAAATGTTTCTAAGTCTATCAAGATCACAATTTTTTGAAAACACATTTTTACACTTTTCCCTAACCAATGAACCCTGTATCCCTGTTACACTGTCCATTCTTTGTACTGCATCATTCACAATTTTCACTGACTTCGTCTAAGGCTGTCCTTTTTCTGGAGCTGGCAGATCACTTGTGGCAGGAAACCATACTTGGCAGCAATGGAACTTAAAAATCATTTTTCACTTCCGAAGAATTGAGAAGTTTCTTGGCTGCTACAATTGAAGATGCTTCATCCTCCAGAGCGTTCACCACCTCAGTTATAGTCACGAAATTTGAAGTGTAGTAAAGTGCTGCTGAGACCCATGTCCCCTATCTCGTTATGATAGGTTTGGGGGGGGCAGAGGTATAATTGGTGCAAGGAATTTAAATGTCAGAATTCTTTATGGGGCTTTCAGAAAGGTCTTCTTAATACTGGAAATCAAATTATCGAGTCGACCTGGTTGGCAAGTTGGTATAGCGCTGGCCTTCTATGCCCAAGGTTGCGGGTTCGATCCCGGGCCCAGTCGATGGCATTTAAGTGTGCTTAAATGCGACAGGCTCATGTCAGTAGATTTACTGGCATGTAAAAGAACTCCTGCAGGACAAAATTCCGGCACATCCGGCGACGCTGATATAACCTCTGCAGTTGCGAGTGTCGTTAAATAAAAAACATAACATCAAATTATCGACATCCGGAAACAAGCATCTTCTGACACTCTGTGAAAGCCGTGTGCTACGCAGGTCACGTGAAGCATGTTTGGAAACAGCACTTTTAAAGTTATTCCAGCCTTTTTCATATATGCTGCAGCGTCACTGATGAAAAATAACACGTTGTCGTATTGAAATTTCTTCAGCCACAGTAACTGTAATGAATTGGTGATTTAACTGCGCGATAGTTGAATTGTTAACTTTCTCCAGACACTCTTTTGTAAGCATCTTCTGAAGGATCTAATGACCCAACAATGACATTCGCAATGAAACGACCCGTAAGACCAGGTGACTCGTCGATAGAAATCCAGATCTTCTTATTTTTAATGTTATCTTTAATGATTTTCATTGTATCATCGCAACATTCGCTTAAGTAACATTTTCGCAAACTTGACTCGCTAGGTACAGATTCGTTCGTATACTTCTTAATGTAGGATTCTGTAATTTCTACAAAGGGATTTCGGCAGCAAGGAAAGCTTTACATAAGTCGAATGCAAATTGAGATTTTGGACTTGATGTTGCAATTACTGTTGGAAGCAAAGAAATCTTCTTCCCAGTAGCCTTGGAAAGCGCATTTTTGTGTTGGGTTGTACTGATATGTTGCGATATGAAATATTTCTTTTTTCGTAGTTCACTGACTGCTCACATATTTCGCATGTAAGTACTTTACCGTCAGTACAAAATACGTCGGATCCAAAAGTATTAACGTAACTTTACAATTTACTGCGTAAAGGAACACTGAATTTCGGCATCTTGCTGCTACCTACAACAACGTCGCAATGAAAACTGAAAGAAAAATAACCGTTAAAAGTAACGCTAGATCCGCACTCATTGTTGCCTTGTCAAATAAACAGAAGCGATAATTAAAACGCTTACTGTTATACATTTTTGCACGGCAGCACTCATTGTTGCAAAGAGAGTATGAACTGACTGAAAGATAATAATATACATTGGGTGAAGTCACTTTCATTGTAGAGGTTATATAAATAAATTAAAATATACCTGTAGGCAATTTTTAATAATAAATTAATAAATAATAGATAAATAATCAAATAAAGGCAAAAAAAAAAAAAGCATTTATTTTGTAAATTAGGCATTTATTTATTTATTTATTTATTTTGGGTATATTTAAAAAAGGCAGAAAAGGGCAACATAAAACTGTGACGTTTCAATCACAAGTATATAATTCGTACAGATTTATTTTCAAAATGAAGATGGATTTAACACATTTAAAAAGGCATTCTACCAAATTTCCGGTCTCTGATTATAACAATGTAAAATATACACGAGTGAAGTAAGACCTTGTAAATTCTTACATTCGGTCACATTCTAGTATATACAGTAGTGAAGCTCAATGCGTATTAAATATGCAAACATTAGATAGTTGCTCACCACTAGGATCGCTAATATCGCCTCATTACAGGCAATGCAAAATAGAACCGTCACAGTCTATTGTTTCTAGCACCCTCAAAACTCAAGCTTCGTGACTGTATATAGTAGACTGTGATTCGGTGTTATTTAGCTGCATGGAGCGTGGTGTCTACATCAAATTTTACGCACACGGTTGTATTTCAACTATGATAACATATGCTGCAATAAGGAGAAAGGACAAAGCTTGTCTAGATTCCTACAGAACATCTCATTCGCAGCCTCGTCGAATCCTTCAGCTTCAAAATCGTCTCCTTTACCTCGAGGAAATCTGAAATAAAAATAATTGTGAAGTAATTACACAATGAATAGCAGGCAAAGAGATGCTTACATCAAGAAATAACTAAAAAAAAAAAAGGAGCACAAACCACACCTAAGAGTGATTTATAAATATCCCTTCGGAAAATAAAATAATTAAAAATTTGTTGCATGAAAGTAAGAAATATATATACATGGAACAGGTAACAGATAAGTTGGACTCTGTGAATTATAACATTTAGAATATCTTAAGGACTGAATTAAGGAAGATACAGTAACTAATATTTTAAGGTAATGTCAGTAGTAACTTACTGAGTTAGTAAGACTTAAGATTGTTTTAAAATTCAATGTACAGTTGCATTTAATAATAATAATAATAATAATAATAATAATAATAACAATAACAATGATAATAATAATAATAATAATAATAATAATAATAATAATAATAATAATGGTTTATTTTAACTGGCAGAGTTAAGGCCATTCGGTCTTCTCTTCCACTCAACCAGTATGATAGAAAATTACTACAATGCTATGAATATAACATAATTAATACAATACAATACTACAATACAAGACAATATAATACATAATTAATATAATACAATGACAATTCTTTTCATCATCACAACACCAATAAAATAATTATGTAATAATAATAATAATAATAATAATAATAATAATAATAATAGTAATTGTAATAATAGTCATACCTAAATTAAATTAAATTATTAAACTCAATCACATTTATAACATCAATTTGACTGCGCCCTTAAGAAATCGTTTAGCCTTTTCTGAAATTTGAAATAGGAATTTGAAAACGTAAGATAAGATATTGTAACTTCTCTTGATAGCGTGTTTAGTAAAGTATAAGAGAAAAAAAAGGTACAAGGGACTTAACGAATCCCAATAATTTATTGTGTGAAATGTTTATGGTATTTGTGATTGTTAGTGGAACATTGTTGGGATTGTTAAGATGTTTGGAATTTATAATAAAAATAAATATCAAAATTTTAACTTCTGTGTTTATACTCCTCGCATAAGGGAAGAAAATATAATAGAAAATGGACTTCAGAAAAGGCAGAGAAAATAACAGAAGTGAAGGAGAGTAAGAGGATTGTGTGTAGAGGAGAAAATTAAAAATAAGTGAAAGCTGCTGTTTGTGTCACAGCGAAGATCAGTTTAAACAAATGACAGAACAATATCAGAACAATTGAACGAGTGAAGTCTTTAGAAAATTTGGTACAAAAGTTTTGAGATGCTTACGTAAAAACGGTGTGTAACAGATCTTCAACGAAGGACTTTCCCGGATACAAATCTTGTTTCACTTCGCAGAGCGTTCTGAGGAGGCATTTATGCCCATCAACTCCGTACCTGAGAATAAGAAATGCATTTTTATAACAGTCAACATATTATGTAGAGCAAAGATGAATAAAATGAATGGGGTACACAATAAACATTGTTGATACATTTTAAATAATTACTAGCATAATGTATAATACAGTGAAACTTCCCAATAGCGGACACCGCCGGGGAACAATTAAATGTCCGTTATTGAGAAGTGTCCGCTATTTAGAAAATCGTTAGTATGTATACAGTACATTAAAATTTCTCATACATATTCAACACTATATTTTACAGTACAGTATAGTCGACAGTGAGATTGTGAGATTATTTACACTATTCATCCAGAGATAAATCATACCAATAAATGTTTTGTAAATGAAATAAATATCAGTCACTGTACCACTTCACCTTACACAAAGAAATCTAGAATTGCATTCTCAGTGTATGGTTTTAAAATAACATCCTTATTTTTCAAAATTTCACTAACCTCAGTTTTTCCCAAATTAAACTTTGTGGCCAGCTCACGAAAATTTAATTTCTCCTTCTTACTATACTTTACAATATCCACTTTCTCTTTTAGTGACAAACGTTTACGTTTTTGTGACATTTCTAATGTGACTGTATTTCCGAACACTCAACTTGACAAACTAAGAAAGTACGGACTGCTCATGTACAGTATCACAACTAACAACTGTGCTGCTTACCTTCAATAAAGTACAAGCACGTTCAAATGCACGATAATGATTGTTGCAAAGAATTCCGTTAGAATTCCGTTTAACCCTCGGTCTATACCAGGAGTCTTTTGTGACCCCACTCCTTTATTTTTTTTACAAATGCATATGTCAAATGTTGACATAACTCTTTCATGTTCCAGATATGCTATTTGTGAGCATTTGGCTACAATTATGTTACATTGTCATGATCCTAGTATAAGCGGTATAACATTATTTTTCATTTTTATCACATGGGGTCAGCAAAGACCCCAGGTAAAGAGTACGCTATACTAATTTTTATAATGAATTTGTTACTTGGTCTCGCTCTTGGTGTATTTTATGACAACAGTGGGACAAATACAGATCAAATATTGATATTTCTTGAACTGGGATGCACTGTTGTGAGATATTTGAAAATTTTTAATTAACTGTTTTCAGTTTGCAGTAGATTTCTGATAAAGTAAGTCGGTTTGTTTCTCTCTTTATTATAAATAATAATTTATAATATTGATTTTCAGAAAGGTTATAGCCTTAATCATTCTCTAAAAGACGCAGACCACAGTGATAGTGAATGTGACAATGATTTCATATTCGAAAGCAACGGCGGTGTTGCGGAAGTAGATGTGACAGGAAGGTATTCAAGTTGAAGACGAAATAGATATTGATTCTATTGATGCAGATGATAACGTCAATGTATTAGTGACACATTTACTTACATCAAGAAATGGACAACTGAACTATGCTACTCAGCCATCACCACAGCGTAAGCAACCTTCTAGAAATATTGCTATACACAAAATACTCTTGTGGCCGCTTACGTGCTGAAAAGATTCAAAGCCGTCTTGTTGTCAACACTGCATAATTCTTTTGACATAAGTGAATGTGAACACAGAAAATGAGAAGTAATACTCCTCTATAATGCCATAGTCTGATGTGGAAACACTTGAATAAATACCAAAATACATAAATTATCCAATAATTATCAATAATTATCCTTACAACTTCCTATTTTCAAGTTAGTTGAAAGAAATCTATACGGGGTTAAAAAAGACCCCAGGTATAGAGTACGTTTTTCCATAGCAGATATAGACCGAGGGTTAATTTACAACCGTCTTTTCTTTTTTTTTTCTTTCATACTGTCCGTTATTTGGAAGTTTTAATTGTTGTTGGGAGATAGATTTCAGTGTCCGTGTCCGTTATTGAGAATGTCCGCTATTCGGAAGAATTTTATCATAAGGGCCAATGTTATTTTGCAGGGGAATTTTAAAATGTCCGCTATTGAGAGGAGTCCGCTATTGAGAGGAGTCCGCTATTGAGAAGTGTTCGGTAAGAGAAGTTTCACTGTACCAGGTTATTAACTCAGTTCTGTGTTAAGATTCAAGTCAATGAAATTATAAGTGATTTTTGCTTATAAAACGACAAAGTTTAAGTAATTAAAATATAGATACAATATAGCTAAGTCAGAATAGATATCACATTACCTTTGGAAATCTTCAGACTAAAATAAGAAGGAACCAGCATTGCTTTATGAATTCACAGTTGGGATGCGGTAAAAAAGTATTATAATGAGATCAAGTTCAAAAATTAAATTCTTGCTACAATGAAACAAATTAAGAAATTGTCAAAAATGAGTGGAAAAAAGAACAAGTTTTGCATAAATTTTATATTTAACAGTAATAAATGCTTGAGATTAAGAAATGATTTGAGGTGTATAGTTCCAAAACCCGACATTTGCTTTCTAAGTAGTTTAGAGAAAAAGGCAAATATCTATTTACAGTATTTCCAGTGTTCAGATATGTAGGAAATTTTTATAGTTGCCTTTAATAGTAAATCTAAGGATAAAATTACATGTTTAAGCTAAAAATATGTACTATTGTAAGAGTTATTAGATTATTAAATTTGGACATGTCGTGGTTTGGAACTAACTATTGCAAATGTCGGATTTTGGAACTAACAATAAAATATATGTCTGGTTTTGAAACTAACAATAAAATTTAATTCGGATTTTCAGAATTTTAATAGCATTATTTTTCATAAATAATCAACATTTTATACTAAACAGCTATTAATTTTATTTACTCCACGGAATATAATAAATAATACTCATTTATTTAAGTATATCATCATAATGTTGTAATGAATCTTCTTTAAGTGTAAATTTTAAATGCTCAAATCGTTTTCTCACTGTGGTTCACAGATAGTCGTTTTCTTCACCCTCATCCTCGTCGTGAATACGGCTTGTGGTATTCTTGTAATCTTCCAAGGTTTCCATGTCTCTTCAGTTATCTTAAACATTTTTTGAAGTAATTTGTTAATATTACCTAGTTTTTCCTTTTCGATTATACAAGTGTTTATGAGTAAACGTGATATTTTTCCATTGCAGAGCACATTTTTTCCCCTTTTCAAAATTCCTTTGTACAAATTTACAATACTTCTATAATCTTGTTCACCACTTATCACAACTTCATTTTCTATTTCTTTATCTTGATTCTTATACTGAATTTTAGTTTCAAATATCAGTTATTCGGTGTTTTGAAAACAGTTTGTATATTCGTTTTCCAGTCATAAACTAGACAAGTCCGTATCTAGCGGTGTCGGACTTTGGAATAAACTTCACATGTCGAGTTTCGGAACAATACCTAAACAAAATAAGTCGAGTTTTGGAAAGAACTCAATATTTTAAAACTTGATTTATGTTAGAAATATCGAGTTTTGGAGGATGAAAATGTGTTTTTCCAATGTATTTCAACCCAAAGATATAAGAAATGATCGTAACTCATTTTTCATAAAAATGACAGATGTCGACTTTTGGAACTATACACCTCATTTATTTGAATGCTAAAATTAATGACAAAATATTATAAAAATGTATGTAGGTATTCTAAGAATGTCTTACATGTCCAACAAACTCTCTATATTGCGATAGAGTTCCAGCCTCTCCCTTCTGTGTAAGTAGTTATTAACAGTCATAGTTCTCTTGTGTATTCTGGCGCCTGGATTGAAAACAGTTCGAGAGTTATTGGGGAGTCTAAAGCCCAGATCTGCCTCAAAGGTATGTGCCCAAGCTGGGACTCTAGGACTCCATACGTAATAGTTTCCCAGTGACAAATTAACCTGTAAAATCGTAAACATTAAGATTAAATTAACATTGTAGTTTGAAATTTATGAATTCCTTTAGTACATCTGGTGAACAAAGTGCTAATATAGTACATTATGCAACGAGCCTATAATGATAGTACGAGGGGGATCCAGGAAATAACGACCGTTCGCGCATACCCGCCGCGCAGCTGACTCCCCTTCCTTGTTTGAAGGTCAACTGGCTTCCTTAACATGTGTTCTCATAATGTTGTGAGTACTGGTTGCAACAAGTCGCCATTGTGCATTTTGTGTTACTTCAAAATGAACGACGTGATTGATAATCCCGCCGACTGTGAGGTGAGGAGTGTGATTCGATTTTTGAATGCCCGACATTTGAAACCTGCAGAAATTTACCAGCAATTGAAAGAAGTGTATGGTGATACTGTAATGAATGAAAGAAATGTGAGAAATTGGTGCGAAATGTTCAACAATGGGCGAACAAATGTCCACGATGAAACTCGACCTGGACGCCCATCACTCATCACAGAAGACCTGAAGACTAAAGTGAACGACAGAATCTTGCAAGACAGGCGCACATCACTCGACGAATTGCATATTGCCCTTCCTGACATTTCTCGTTCTTTGCTTGGTGAAATTGTGTCGCAACATCTTGGCTACCACAAAATCTGTGCCCGCCCGCACACTGCTGCTTCAACTCGAGAATTGCTGGATCAATTCGGTTGGGAAATCTTTGATCATCCGCCCTATAGTCCAGACCTTGCTCCTAGCGATTTTCACCTTTTCACTAAGCTGAAAGACTTTCTGGGTGTTACGCGTTTTGGAAGTGATGAAGAGTTGAAGAAGGCAGTGAACACCTGGCTTAATGAACTGGCGGCAGAGGAGTATAACACGGGAATTCTAAAGCTAGTGAACAGATACAAGAAATGTTTAAATGTAGGTGGAGATTATGTAGAGAAGTAAAGGAAGCTTTAGTTATGTAACAGTCTTTGTTTTTTTCAAATAAATATATATTTTTTAATTATTACAACAAAACGGTCGTTATTTCCTGGATCCCCCTCGTAATTAAGACGCAAGTATGTTTGTTTATGAAACGAGCGCAAGCGAGTTTCATAATATTCATACGAGCGTCTTAATTACCATTATGGGCAAGTTTCATACGACTTTTTATGCTCGACCATATTTCTAACTTGAAATTATTCAGATGTATACATTTTATTTGCATCTGACAAGATTGGAAGTGCCCTTGTTCTAGGTCGTGAATTGTGAGATGTGCGCAGACGCGAAAGTATTGATTTTTCCGAGGAACAATAATGTCATTGACCTTGACGTAATCCCGTTAAACTTAATATAACCTTGATTATTGAATTCGACATAGAAAAACGAGATGACAAATTGAATTTATTTGAATATTATTTACAATTAACGCTAATTATTATAGTAACAGAACATGTCGGTTTCTTGGTAAAAGTGACCAAGTCACATTCCAAGGCATCCAACCTTTATGAAAATTTAAGACATAATTATATATTAAAAACTAATAATATAGCACATTTACCTTCAAAATAACTTGTTACTAACATCTAAAGAAGCACAGTTATCTTTGGATGGATCATTAAACATTTAAATGCCTTTTCCCAACAATTTTCAATTTTGGACTTGGTCACTTTTACCAGGAAACCGACGATATCCTTCTGCGACAGTATTGGATTTCCAGCCTCCGTGACTTTCCCCTAATTCTCTTTCGATTGCATATCCGAGAATAATCGATACTTGCGGTTCTATAACGGTACAAAGCTGACTTGTCATTGGCTGAACACCTGTAAGCTGAGTTGTCATTGGCTGAAGACCTGTACTTTAATGAGTAGGTGTACTTTAATGACATGCATTAAATGACTGCTACCAGGTGTATAATTACTACATTTCGGCATGGTCGAGCATAAAATGTTTTATAGTATAGGCCTAATGAAAAAGAAATGTAACATAGATACTTACGATAGCACTAAATTGTTCAGTACAAAATCGCAAACACATTTAATGATCTCTCATTCACTAGTTTAGCATGTGAGAAGAATGAGCTCTCTACCTTCAGTAGGAGGCCATTAATATTCAAGGATTTTTTGGCCATCTACATCTACATCTATGTCTACTCGTACATCAACTACACCTATATCTGTACCTATACGTATAGACAGTACAGTATTTTTATATAAATATAATTTCCACTTACCACGAGAATGCTCCCAGTAGGAAAATTTAAATATCGCTTCTTCCTGGAGAGTGACTTCTTATATTTATTCGATTCCAAACTACAAATGTTTATCAACTGTATCATTAACAAAAGTGTTATAGATAGATTCATTTTATCATACGGCCGTGGTTTCTGTGTAGATCTGCAAGAAATATGAAAAATATAATATTATAATAAGCTATTTACAGAACTAGCCTTCGTTCAAATTCACTGATATTGTAGAGTTTGTTACGACGTAGAACTACGTATATAGTATTCGGAAGGTAATTTTGGAATGTACTGTCACATAGGCTACTGTTCGCAAATGAAATTATATAGATAGATATTGTATATACCTTTGGATAAAGGAACACTGCATGAAAATAGATATGAAGGACTGCTGCCGGTTATGCCTGAACGAGCTGGCAATGTCGCGAAAATGTCCAACATCTGGCTTATTATCGAGTTGCCGAATGCTGTGCTAGATGTCACCACGTTTGAACCAAGTGGCATAGCTTTGGCATCAGCACCAGTGTTGCCATATTTAGCGATAAGTCGCTAAATCTAGGGAATTTTCAATCAGTCTCGACAAACAAATTTTGTAAAATACGATTAGCGACTTTTCTGCTGACTTTTATATTCTTCCACTTTTTTTCTTTCTTTTAAGTGTGCCAGGTCGCCAAACGAACTACAGCAAATGCTTATCGAACTGAACGAGCTGAGCTACTGTGTTGCGCTCTCAATCAATTACAGTAAAACAAAAATAATATCAAATAGAACGCCATCACCAATCTCAGTACCAGGAACAGAGATAGAACACGTGGACGACTACATCTACCTAGAGCAGACTGTCTCACTTAACCAAGGGATGGAGAAAGAAATACAAAGGAGAATAATACAATCCTGGAAAATCCTTCTGGGCGCTAAAGTTTATACTCCTTGTCAGGTCCATAAACAGCAGACTGAGACTAGAGTCTCTTAACTCCTGTGTATTCCCGGTGCTAACATACGGCTGCCAAACCTGGGCCCTCACAGAGAGGCAAAAGACGAACATCGAAATATGCCAAAGGAAAATGGAGAGGGAGATAGTTGGCGTTTCACTGAAAGACAAGGTCTACAACACGGCACTGCAGAAAATTACAGCTTCTGAGAACATCACAGAAAAAGCCCTCATAACGAAGTGGAAGTGGGGTGGTCATGTAGCAAGGCAGCAACAAGGCAGATGGGCGCGAGAAACCACCATGTGGGACCCGTACATAGGAAGGAGAACACAAGGCAGGCCAAGAAGAAAATGGGCAGATACATTCAAGCGGCAGCTGGGAGGGAACTGGTCAACCATCGCCCGCAACAGGAACGAGTGGAGACAGATAGTGAACAAACTCATATAGATCTAAAATTTGACGAACTCTAGTGTATCTCACATAGTGAATGTGAATGTGAATATTGTTCACGTGTAATAGCTCATCATGTGAACCACACCAACCGAGCTTCCCATCCCGTAGGAGGCCCTAGCCTTTAATAGGACACATGGCTTCATTCATTCTTTCATTCAGTATTCATTCATTCATTAAGTTAAAACATTCAACTGAAGTCATGCACTTCTTAGTTTTAGAAGAGGCACGGGTGTATGACTGAGTCGTCTAATGATTCATACGTGAAAGCCCTGATCTCATAATATATTTTTGATCAGTGATGAGGGGTGAAAGAGGCTGATTCAATGATTCTCACAGCTTAGGTCTCTCTCTCAATGCTACTGCTCCAACACCGATAAACGGTGGCAACATTGATTGGCACGTGACGAGTCGTGATCTCCAGTTAATTCTTGGTTCTTCCTCGCAACGCGGAGATTTTCCACTCCGAACCGACCTGAGGCAGTTGAGATTTAGAATTTTGTGCCGACAGTTTGTTTGAAGCAAATGAGACTGTATTTTTTGCTGGTTTTAATATACTTTAATATATAAGATTTAAAAGGTGTTAGATTTCACAAAAAAAATGTGGTCAAATGCTTGGGTGAAAATTTCCACACTTACAATTTGCCATAAAGCGTAGTGTCAATGATTGGATCAAGTGCAGTGTATTCACAATCAGCTGTTCCACCTCAACATCACAGCCGTCAACAACACAACCAGACTCCACAGAAGAGGGTGACGACGAGGAAATTATATTTTTCACCGCATATATATGTTTTTCTTATTTTTATTTAGTGATATTAATTATTAATTTTTAGCGACATTTCTGGGGATTTTTTAACAAGTTTTGGAGAGATTTAGCTACTTTTTGTTGAAAAATTAGCGTGATTGTAGGGCGATATGTTGGCAACAGTGATCAGCACCTTATTTCGTAACTAGAGGCCCGCGCTATCGGACGAGTGTTGCGTCGGCAGAAAAACTTAAATTTAGACCGATATAGAGCGGTCAAATTTGAATCAACGACTTAAAAATTTAATGATTGGACATTTTATTTAAAATATGACCATGAAACACGACATAACCGACAAGCTGCAGAGAGTAAGCTAGGCCTCCTGGGTTCGAAAGAGACCAACCAAGACAGATGCTGAGCGAAAGAGTGTTTGGGAGAAGTTGGAGCTGAAGGCTACAAAATCGACTCTTGGTCATTGCATTAGTTTGTTTTATTTGCAGATCCGACAAAGTAAGAGATTGGTATGAGAAAGTATGTTTTGAGATTCCTCGACAACAGCACCTACGATACGTGCATCGATATGACCTTCTAAGAAATTTGAACGATTTGTGATGCTTCCACCTCATATAATACTCCTCATGGCATTCGCTTATTTTTGGTGTTTATCATCACACCATTGAATCTGTAGTGCCCAGATTTGTCGCCTGGTAAATGAATGCACAAACAAAACCTCGTGTCAACTCGGAGCAACTCGCGTGATTCTACGTAAATATTTATTTTCATTTATATTTTATTTACTTATTTATTTATTATGTACTTGTTCATTTATTTAAATATCTGTAATAGGACGAAGCCCTAATTATAATAGACAGTACAAATACAGTCAACTCGGTTATAGTGAACATTCGCCTATTACAGTGAACCTAAATCGTTGGTCCCGACCCGGATACATTAAAAAGTACATTATTATTTCCGCTTCGGTTATAGTGAACCTAAAACTAGAACTTTCCCAAGAAAATGTAATTTTAAGGGGAGAGGATGGTATTTTTTTAAATTTTTTCCTGTTTGGTGTAAAATATTATTTTTTTTTATGTAGAGAGCTCATAGCTGTGGCAACTCAACCAAATAAAACTATTTTGAAAAAAATTATTTGGGGGCCCAAATTTGAAAAACATATACCCAATGCAGAACTGTACTAAAACCGATATGTCTAAACCGTTTTTAAAGATAGATTCAAACAGTTTTTTGCAATGAATTTGCAAAAGCATGTTCTTCAAACTGTCTGTAACAGAATTTTGATATTAGTCCCTACGTTTGTAAAATAAACAATTAAAATTTAATAACAATTTTCTGATTTCCTTTCTCGCAAACAAACGGACGTATTTTTAAAATAACATCAATTAACAAAATTCTGTTACAGAGAAAAGTTTCGTAATAGTCTAAAGAATCTGTGTTCTAAATTTCATGCATGTATCTTTAATAGTTCATAAATTATATCCATTTTTGTCTGGCAATGTAACAAAAAAAATGAAGTTACTGGAAACCGATAAAAGCGGGCGTGTGATTTAAAAATCCATGGCGCAGGAAGTTTAAAAATAACGTCTCAACATCCGATAAGGGCACAAATACCCACAAAATGTTATGCAATGCATTCTACACATATCAAAGGGTATTTTAAATTAAAAAAAACATTTTTTTGAAAATATAAATTACCGGAAACAACAATAAAAGTGGCGAGTGATTTAAAAATCCATAACGCAGGAAGTTTAAAAAGGGCGACTCAACATCCGATAAGGGCACAAATACCCACAAAATGTTATGCTATACATTCCACACATACAACAGAGTGTTTGAAAGAATTTTTTTAAAAACCCTTTCCCCCATAAACTTCCAAGAATATGTTCAGAACAAAATCTCCAACCTTCTACTCCTTAAGTGCATTGAAAGACGAAGGATTTGTTCAGCTTCCTGGACAGCTTGAAACATGTTAAAGAGAATAGTGTACACAGTGAGGGATAAAGGAAGGATTAGTTCTGACCCCTTTAAAAGAGGTTATTAGAAGAACAGAAAGTGTTTTATTTTGTAAAAGGGAGTAGAGTGATGACCAAAGAGTAAATACAAGAAGGATTACAGTATAATGGTCCTCAACCCTTTCTCCCGGATCTTTGTAAAAGTGAACCCTGGGAAAGTCTAAGGCCGAGTACACAGTAGCATACCTCTAGTGGCAAAACATTGAGTGTTGAGAAAATACATTAAAGCACCGATTATCCTAATACCGATCAACAGAAACATCGGTTAACCGAAAGTGTTCCAGTCGGTAATTTGAATTTGCGCGCGCGCCATGTAGAAGTTTCGCTAGCGCTGTTTGTGAGATTTAGCGGCACAACAACGAGTCTCAGCTCTGAAGCAAAAAAGTTTGGACTTCTTTTCCGAAACTGTAGGGCTAATTTAATGGCTGTTTTGAACTTGTCAAACAAGGCTTGTCAGTTTTCTGTGTTATTTGTAAGACGTGTGATACAAAATATATATAGTATTACTATAAATAATCTTTCCGATTACAAACTTGAATAACTATCGTTAGGAGACACTTAGAAACATGATATTGGCATCAATGGAAAGAGAAACTCAATTAGTTTCTATTATCCATTCGGTTAAATCACATGTGCTACTCTTAAATCAGCAAAAAATTAGAATACATGAAATTGGTATCAACAGAGACAGAAACTCCAATAATTTTTTAAAACTTTCACTGGAAAATATGAAACAGAAAGAGAAACATTTGGTTCACAACCTAAATAAGTCACATGTGCTCAATGTGAGCTCCTTGTTTCACACGACACACATCAAGTCTGTAGTCAATTTCCTGCCATACACGTTGTAGCATTGGACCATCCACCAGTGCAATGGCCTCTGTGATGCGGGCACGAAGATCCTCAATGGTAGATGGTAATGGTGGCTGATACACTTGTTTTTTTTTTTATAAAACCCCACAGAAAATATCACAAGGAGTGAGGTTGGGCGAACGTGGTGGCCAATGCAAACATTCTAAATCTTCACGGCCATAACGTCCAATCCATCTCCTAGGAAGTCGTGTATTCAGTTCGTTTCTGACATCTAAGAGGTAATGGGGTGGTGTCCCATCCTGCTGAAAAATGAGACCTTCGATGTCCTGTTCCAGTTGTGGAAGAAGCCATAACTGTAATATGTCTAGGTACGGATTACCTGTGACTGTCGCCTCGACAAAAAAGAAAGGGCCATACACTTTTTCACGGCTTATAGCACAAAACACGTTCACTTTGAGGGAGTCGCGTACATGTTCCATGTAACTGTTAGGATTTTCCAAAGCCCATATTCTGAAATTGTGTTTGTGCACCTTTCCTGACAGATGGAATGTGGCTTCGTCACTAAACACCAATGATTCGAGGAAACCTTCAGTTTCCATTCTGAGTTGCATCTCCTCACAGAAAGACTGTCGCTTGGCTTTTTCGTCTGGTTTCAGAGCCTGCAACAATTGCAGACGGTATGGATGGAACTTCAAACGTTTCCGTAAAATCTTCCACACAGTTTGTTAGGGGATGTTTAATTCTCTACTGGCATTTGCGGTGGATTTCTGTGGACTTCGTGTGAAACTCTCTCTCACACGCTCCACATTTTCCTCACTTACTGATGGACGACCGGTTGACTTCCGCTTAGAGATGCATCCTCTCGTTTTGAAGTCAACGTACCACTTATGGATACTGGGCCCACTGGGTGGATCAACATCAAATTTTCTTCTAAAATTGCGTTGTACAGTGGCAACAGGCTGGGATATGTGAAAATCTAGCACACAAAATGTCCTACTGTTTTCGTTTGCAGACATTTTTCTGTTATATCGTCTCCTAGCAACGAAATTAATAAATATGCGACAGGTTCACCAATATAAAAAATATTTGAGTTTCTCTTTCCATTCATACCAATATCATGTTTCTAAGTGTCTCCTAATGATAGTTATTGAAGTTTGTAATAGGAAAGATCATTTATAGTAACACTGTACTATATAATACAGTATAATATCAGTGTTTCTTTGTTTCATACAGCTCCTATGACACCGGTACAATTTGTTTTCGTAAATGATCGGTTATCCGAAAAATCAGTTTTCCGAAACCCCAGTCCCGAATTCTTTCGGATAATCGATACTCTACTGCATACATGGGCACAATTTTCGGTTACGTGAGGCACTCGATTTGAAATAGTTTGTTTACTAGGAGAGGAGACTGCAGAGTAGGATGGGAAATATAAACTGTTGTGACCTGCGTCACCTTATCGTAATCGCTAAGGCGGTCAGTGGCGAACTATTAGGAAAGCGCTTGGTTAACGTGAGAGACTCGAAAACTTTTATTCAATTTATCAAATTAATTCGGCAGCTAATCATAAACCTCTTTACTGTTTCTCCGTCGCTGAATTGATTTAAATCACAGGCGAGAAATTGCGAAACTAGCCAATAATATTCCATCACGATGTCTACGTTTATTTTCTTGAATATTCTGGCGTTTCTCAAGATTACTTAATAGATTTGCACGTTCTCGACCTAAAATAATTTCAGAAAATCATATTTCGTTTTCTACGCACATTTCAGATTTTTTTTATAAATTTCTTTTGGAAATAATACGTACAAACAACATTTAATTCCTCGTACCTTTTAATGCAGCGTGTTTAAGGTATAATGTCGTATTTAGTACACTATGTAAATGTTAAGATCATAAATTTTCTTCGGAATAGTACGAAAAATAACATTTAATTTGTCTTACCTTCTAATTCAGCATGTTCTTTATGACATAAGGAGTAATGTCGTTGTATATTAAACTTATTAATGCCTAATAGGATTTTCGAGCATAACAAACATCGTATGTTCTCCCCTTCTAAACAGCAAAAAAACTCTTCCTCCCATTTCTCATGAAATAATAGTTTTCTAACGTGTACACACTGCTTTGATAATGCCATTATGCCACCACTGATATTGCTTATGAAACTGATATAGAACCTGCCCACGCCTAGGAGCTACGTGAGGGAGGAACGGGACTGTGAAGATGATGTCACTCAGAGCGATAAGCTCTGTGAAGGTCAGTGAGGCACAAATTCTCAAGTGAGGCACGATGCCCATCTCTGCTCCACTGCAATACTAAAATGATTTTTTCTTTATAAAGTATTTTCCTTAAACATTAAAAATTGGATAAAGAAACGTCTGTAAAACGTTATTATCAGATTTGAAACAATGAATTGCTTGAAATTTGCAAATAAATTAAGTTAGTAGAAAAATTCAAGCAATACACCGAAGTTCGTTTGTAGTTTTTTTATTATTTCTTATTATTATAAGATTATTTTGGGAAGTCATGTTCGATTCATTACCTGTACATAGTCTCGAAAGCTATCTTTATATCTGTTCATGTTTTCTACCAAGTTTCTTTCGATTCTTTTATCGTCGATCCACATAGTTTCTCCCAATACAGACTTCAAAGCTGTATTCCAGTATATACGAGTATTTTCTTTTTAAATTCATGTTTACTCTCATACCAGGAGACGGTCAGTCCTGCAGCATTTTGCAAAAAAAAAAATTGTGTATCCTTCCTCATTCCATTTCGTATAACTTCTTCTAGTAACAATAATCATAATGCAATAGGAGAAACTTCGTAACTACTACCAACATTCTGACAAATATATTACAATAGAGTTAAATAACATAATAAAGTATGTAATAATGGGTGATAAATAACAAAATACAAAAATTGCACATACTTTTGAAGTAAACACTTACCTTCAACTTGTGTTCGCTAAAAGTAACTGTCCTCTAGAACAGCAAAAATTTTAACAAATCTCTACCACAGATGTATACTTCAAAAGGTGTTGGTATTTTCATATTATATTGCAATTAGAACTGGTTACGGAAGTAACGGAAAATATTAACAGAATCATATAGCACTTCAGAAAGCAAACAGTTCCGAGACCGTGGTAAGGAAATTCACACAAAAACTTAATGTAGCCAAGTGGTGCCGTAAGGCGTGAATATTTGTTTGACAATTTCCACCTTTATACGACATCAATGGTTCCCAGTGTAGACCACCTATGTTAAAACAAGTTAAGAAAAACAGCTATCCAATCCTGTGTTTAGAAAAGCAAGGAGTATTCAATACTAAATAATGCAGAGATATTTCTTGATTTCGTTTATTTGATAGGCATTCATGGCATGACTTATCTTGTACGGATGGATAGAATCGGTGCTAAATTTAGGGTGACACGAGGGTTAGTGATCCCTTGAAATTTAGTAGATTGAAACTGCAAAATTTGAAATGTCACTTCATTATAACGATACCAAAACACTGTTATCTTAATTAAATAATTCCCTTACTTTAATTTTATTTTATTGCCTGTTGCTACTTCTACTATTTGCATTCACACATTTAATTTGTGGTATTAAAAGATTTGAAAGGAGTGTGAACAATTATCAATTATTCATAAATTAAAAAATACACATGACTCGATTAAAGAGAAGTTTTATAAATAATTGATTAAATGGCGATCTTACTTGTGATAATTATGTAAGCATGTGCGGCTTACAGCTCTTTCGGTGCTACTTGACACCATCCTCAGAGCCTTCTGTGTCTCGGCGCCATTTCAACTTCGTTGCCTGTTGTGTTGGTGCGTTCGTGCGATGAAGAGTGTTGAGAATTTGATTAGGGTGTGTTTTAATGTGTCTGTACATTTCATATTGTTCTAGTGTGTTGAGTTTTTGTTTTTTTTTGGTTGTATGTGTAGGATTTGCATGTCTGTATTTATGTTATTGTATGTGTGGTTAGCATTGGTGGAAATCCTACACATACAACCCAAAAACGAAAAACTCAACACACTAGAACAATATGAAATATACAGACACACTAAAACAAACCCTAATCAAATTCTCAACACACAGATCAATTTCAGAACACACACACTATTTGACACAAGTCTTCATCACACGAACGCACCCACACAACAGGTAGCTAAGTTAAGATGGCGCCGAGACACAGAAGACTCTGAGGATGGTGTCAAATAGCACCGAAACAACTGTAAGCCGCACATGCTTACACAATTAACACGAGTAAGATCGCCATTTAATCAATTATTTATATCCAAGTGTTAAAAGTAGTGTACGAAAGATTCAACATGGAGAAGTTTTATATAATATCCTTATTGAATTTGGTTTTCTCAAAAAACTAGTTCGATTAATTAAAATGTGTCTCAGTGAAACCCTAGATCATATATACCCCAGATAGGTCGACCTTATAGGCTTTGACGTTAACAACTTTTGTCAGGTTTACTACGCTGCCATCCAGTTGTTACATAAGGAGTCACGTCATAATTCCCATTTGAATTGCATTAGCGACTGTACTGCCATCTCGTGTTCGTTTACGGCGGTAGGGTGGCGATCCTGGCGATTGTTCTCTTCAAAGTGCAAACGATTTTAACATAGCGATGACCTGTCTGTTACATATATGATCTAGGGTGAAACGTACATCAGAATCCGTACAGACCAGTTTCTGTGGAAAGGGGTTCAAAGGCAGTAGTGGAGCCAATAAATGGAACACGTCCTTTGATTTGGCAGAAGAGTTGTATGTAGGAAGGAAATTGACTATGTTTGGAACCAAAAAGCAGAACAGGAAAAACATTTATGAAAAACTAAAGAAAACTACAGGGCGTGCATTATACTCTTCAAAATTTGCGTTCACTGATCTCACAAGTAAGCCGCCTGTTGCTCTTGTTTCATACATCTGTCGGGAGAAACCAGCAAGAAATCTATTTTTTGTCAACACAACACTGTAATAAATAAATAAATAAATAAATAAATAAATAAATAAATAAATAAATAAATAAATAAATAAATAAATAAGTAAATAAGTAAATAAATAAATAAATAAATAAATAAATAAATAAAATAAATAAATAAATAAATAAGTAAATAAATAAATAAGTAAATAAGTAAATAAATAAATAAATATATATAAATAAATAAGTAAATAAATAAATAAATAAGTAAATAAATAAATAAATAAATAATTAAATAAGTAAATAAATAAATAAATAAATAAGTAAATAGGTAAATAAATAAATAAATATGTAAGTAAATAAATAAATATGTAAATAAATAAATAAATAAATAAATAAGTAAATAAATAAATAAATAAATACAAATGTGGACAAATTATTAGCAAAATTGAAGATTTTCATTATATATTTTACAAAATATGATTCTTCAATTCAGACTACAGTTGACATTTTTGCGTATTTACAAATTATTAGTAAAATTGAAGATTTGTATAGTATATTTTTAGAAAATTTGACTCTGCAATTTGGACTACATTTGATATTTTTGCATATTTACAAATTATTAGCAAAACTGAAGAATTTTATTATATATTTTTACCAAATTCAACTATTGAATTTGGACTACAGTTCACATTTTGGACATTTCCAAATTATTAGCAAAACTGAAGATTTTTATTTCATATTTTTACAAAATTTGACTCTTCAATTTTGACTGCAATTGACATTTTTGCATATTTATAAATTTTTAGCAAAATTAAAGATTTTTATTATATATTTTCATAAAATTTGGCTCTTCAATTTAAACTATAGTTGACATTTTTGCATATTTATGTCTACTATAATGATGGAAATATGCAAAATTGTCAACTGTAATCTAAATTGAAAAGTCAAATTTTGTAAACAGAATTATCATAAAAATCGTCAATTTTGATAATGATTTGTCCACGTCTGTAAGTAAATAAGTAAATAAATAAATAAATAAATAAATAAATAAATAAATAAATAAATAAATAAATAAATGTTGGAAATTTAAATAATACAATAAATCACATAAAAATACAATTATTTATACTGACTACTTGTTTTACGAGTCTCTACACACAATAACGAGCGACTAAACACTAAGTGTTTCGGATAAAAAAATTCGTTCTTTCTGATAAAATGCTTTTCTTTTCTAATCAAGTGCTCGCTATCAAACTCCTCTGTTGAAGCACTAATTTCCAACCGCCTAGTTTTGTTTTCATATGTTCGCTGAACAACTTATAGCCTATCACTTTTCAGAATGTAACAAAATTTCGAATATGTGGGAACACACTTTTTGACTATGGGCTCTTTTCCGACGAACGCCTAAATTTAATTGATTCATTTATAGTAGTTTCTCTGTCCAAGTGCAGATCCTTCATTGAAAATCCACCATTCTCCAATATTCCAGTTTTTCGCATACGCTCCATGTATTTTAATGCTGTGTACCATTTGATATCTTATTCTGCCTCGAACGTTATCCCGTTGACCATTCCTTCAGTGTATTTTTCAGTATGGAGATTCTTCTTCGTCTGTGAGACACAGACAGTCAGACTCACCATTATTCTTTCTTCACCCACACTTTCTAGCATAGCTTCATTTCTTAATTTGCTCATTTGACATACTCCATTCTTCCCCTTATCCTCATTTTAAATATTTCTAGTGATTTCTCTTTAGTGAATCACAATATCCATATTTATGTCTCATAAAATGCCTCACTCCACACAAAGCACTTCACTAGTTTCTGTCTTAGTTCTTTTTTTTCAAGGTCCGCAGAAAAGGCTCCTTTTCCTATTAAAAGCTTCTTTTGCCATTGCTATCCTCCTTTTGACTTCCTGGCTACAGCTCATGTTACTGCTTATAGTACACCACAAATATCCGAAGCTATTCGTTGTTCCACTGCCTCATTTCGAATTCGCACGTTACTTTCGTTGAGTCGTTGCATCATATAAAGATTTCTTAACAATCTCTTCTCTTTAGAATTCAATCAGGATCCCGTTAAGTTTATTCCAATCATACTGTCAGATGGTCTTCGTCTTGTCTATATCATCCTATACTTTCCAAATTTGTCATTAAAGCTTGATAAACATATCGCTTAGTATCAGCTCCCTTCTGCTAACAACGCCGTATCATCAGTAAAATATTATGCACTTTATTCTTGTTCCTCCTGTTATCATCTCTTCATGTTTTGAAAAAAAAATACTCACTGAATTTTCCAAGTAGATTTTGAAGAGGTTATGTGATAAAGAGTATACTTGTCGTACTCCTCTTCCTATTCCACTTCCTTCTGTAATTTCTTTTCTTATTGTGACTTTGTGTCGTTGCATCATATAAAGATTCCCTAACAGCCTCCATCCTTTAAAATTTACTCAGCATTCCGTTACGTTTATTCCAATCCACACTATCAGATGCCTTCCCTAGGTCTACAAATAGTCCACATCTGTGGAGTAACGGTTAGCGCGTCTAGCCACGAAACCAGGTGGCCCGGGTGCGATTCCCGGTCGGGACAAGTTACTTGGTTAAGGTTTTTTCCGGGGTTTTCCCTCAACCGAATGAGCAAATGCTGGGTAACTTTCGGTGTGGGGCCCCGGACTCATTTCACCGGCATTATCACCTTCATCTCATTCAGACGCTAAATAACCTAAGATGTTGATAAAGCGTCGTAAAAATAACCAACTAAAATAAAAAAAAAAAGGTTTACAAATACAACATACACTTCTTTATTTTTCTGTAAGTATCTTTCACCGTCTGTTCGCAGAAGTCCAATTGCATCTCGTGTTTTATTTTCTTCCTAAAGTTAAATTGCTCTTCTTCCAACTTTGTTGCCATATTAAGATATAAACGTCGATTCAGTATTCGAAGGAGAATCTTCGCCGAGTGTGACATCAGGCCTATAGTCCTCAACTCATCGCATTTCTTAGCATTATTTCTTTTTGCTGTTAGCCTCATCACATGTAGAAGTTAACACCTTATTTTTACAAGCGACCAGATAATTAAATCAGACAATGAATAGAATTTACAGAAAACTACACATATATTAAAGAAATAGATAACAAAATACGATACTTTGCATCTCGTGTTTTTTTTCTTCCTAAAGTTAAATTGCTCTTCTTCCAACTTTGTTGCCATATTAAAATATAAACGTCGATTCAGTATTCGAAGTAGAAACTTCGCCGAGTATGACATCAAGCTGATAGTCCTGCAGTCATCACATTTCTTGACATTATTTCTTTTTGCTGTTAGCCTCATCACATGTAGAAGTTAGCATCTCATTTTTGCAGACGACCAGGTAATCATATCAATCTATCAAACACTGAATAGAATTTACAGAAAGCTACATCTATTTTAAAGAAACAGATAACAAATTAATGGTCAATAATGTCTATAATTATAACAAAAAAGTATAATTTAAATGACCTGGACCTTTAAGAAACAAAGTCGTTACAGAAAGTCAAGCAACAGAATATATACCAAATTTGATGTTACACGAGTAAGAAATAGATAACAATAATTAGCTGAACAAATAAAAAAATAATACGCATAATAAATAGTATAAAAAACTAAATAAAGCAATAAAGATAATTATAGTGAAATTATACAACATCCTGGCTCTTGCTACACTTCTATAAGGCAGTGAATGCTGGATCATCAAAGCAGCAGACATAGCAAGAATTTGAGCAACAGAAATGAGATTCGGTTACCTTCTGTCAGACAACAAAATTAAGACAGAAATAACAGAAGAATTTAAAATAATTCCAGCAATAAAGACAATTATAGTGAAATTATACAACATCCTGGCTCTTGCTACACTTCTATAAGGCAGTAAATGTTGGATCATCAAAGCAGCAGACTCATCAAGAATTTGAGAAACAGAAATGAGATTCGGTTACCTTCATTCAGACAACAAAATTAAGACAGAAATAGCAGAAGAATTTAAAATAATTCCAGCAATAAAGACAATTATAGTGAAATTATACAACATCCTGGCTCTTGCTACACTTCTATAAGGCAGTAAATGTTGGATCATCAAAGCAGAAATAGCAGACTCATCAAGAATTTGAGAAACAGAAATGAGATTCGGTTATCTTCAGTCAGACAACAAAATTAAGACAGAAATAGCAGAAGAATTTAAAATAATTCCAGCAATAAAGATAATTATAGTGAAATTATACAACATCCTGGCTCTTGCCACACTTCTATAAGGCAGTGAATGCTGGATCATCAAAGCAGCAGACATAGCAAGAATTTGAGCAACAGAAATGAGATTCGGTTACCTTCAGTCAGACAACAAAATTAAGACAGAAATAGCAGAAGAATTTAAAATAATTCCAGCAATAAAGATAATTATAGTGAAATTATACAACATCCTGGCTCTTGCTACTGTTCTATAAGGCAGTGAATGCTGGATCATCAAAGCAGCAGACTCATCAAGAATTTGAGCAACAGAAATGAGATTCGGTTACCTTCAGTCAGACAACAAAATTAAGACAGAAATAGCAGAAGAATTTAAAATAATTCCAGCAATAAAGATAATTATAGTGAAATTATACAACATCCTGGCTCTTGCTACTGTTCTATAAGGCAGTGAATGCTGGATCATCAAAGCAGCAGACTCATCAAGAATTTGAGCAACAGAAATGAGATTCGGTTACCTTCAGTCAGACAACAAAATTAAGACAGAAATAGCAGAAGAATTTAAAATAATTCCAGCAATAAAGATAATTATAGTGAAATTATACAACATCCTGGCTCTTGCTACTGTTCTATAAGGCAGTGAATGCTGGATCATGAAAGCAGCAGACTCATCAAGAATTTGAGCAACAGAAATGAGATTCGGTTACCTTCAGTCAGACAACAAAATTAAGACAGAAATAGCAGAAGAATTTAAAATAATTCCAGCAATAAAGATAATTATAGTGAAATTATACAACATCCTGGCTCTTGCTACACTTCTATAAGGCAGTGAATGCTGGATCATCAAAGCAGCAGACATAGCAAGAATTTGAGCAACAGAAATGAGATTCGGTTACCTTTTGTCAGACAACAAAATTAAGATAGAAATAGCAGAAGAATTTAAAATAATTCCAGCAATAAAGATAATTATAGTGAAATTATACAACATCCTGGCTCTTGCTACACTTCTATAAGGCAGTGAATGCTGGATCATCAAAGCAGCAGACATAGCAAGAATTTGAGCAACAGAAATGAGATTCGGTTACCTTTTGTCAGACAACAAAATTAAGATAGAAATAGCAGAAGAATTTAAAATAATTCGAGTCTTGTAAAAGTTAAAAATTACCGAACAGAATAGATGTAGCATGCTTTAAACCAATAGAAAGAGGACTACGGGAACGAACCATGAAGAGACTACTGGAGAGAGAACTAAACAGTCCAACAAGCGGTCTAATTCGGTGATAACAATAATGATCACACTACTACAGATATGACTCCTCTAATTTTATACTAAACTGGATACATATTACGATTCATAGGATTTGAGACACGTGAGATTATAATCACATGGGTCTCGACTAAGAAATGTCACTAAGGGCCGTATTCATAAACGAGACTTTGAATGAAGACTTCCCAAAGTCGACTTTCGTAGTAAAGTTTAACTTTGTTAAAAGTCCTATTCATAGACAATACTTCTGAGACTTTGACTTTGACTTTGGTAAGTTGAGATTTGACGATCTTGTTCTAATGTTGGCAATCACAATCACTGCCTTGAAAACGAATTAAATTAATAGATAGTTGAAATAGAGTAGGCATTGCAACAATCAAAGCCATCTTTTGAGTCACAAATCAATGAAACAATTGAATATCGGTACATGTTAAGCAATTGCTAACCGTTCTTGCAGCTTTATATAATAATATTATAATGGGCTTATTCTGAAACTAACGTAAGTACAAAAATTTACATCAATCGATAATAATTTGTTCTTCTACTTGGCCGTAAAAAATCGTAACTCAGTTCGAACATTCCTGTATATAACACAATTCAAAACTACAGTAGAATGTAAATTAATCCGAACACGACATATTTTTACATTTTCTGTCATTATTGGCCTCACAGTTACTCATACCGCTTTATTTGATATCTGTAGTACGTGTAATTCCATTGTTGAAGGTCTGTCGTTATTATTTTTTTATATATGACATTTTGCCTGTAGTTTTGTACTTATAAGCATTTCAGTTGTGTTGAAGACTTAATACTGCAATCCTGTGTACATTCTGTCGTCTTCACAAATGGATACAACTCCAAGAAAACGGTCTAAAATTATAACATTAGCAGAGCATTCTTCTATGACACAGAGGCAAATTGCTGCAGAATGTCACATCGGTTTGGCTACTGTTAATTCGATCATAAAACGATACAGGGAGACTGGATCCATCACACCCCAGAAAAAAGGAAACTGTGGCCGGAAAAGGAAGACTTCACCTGCAGATGATCGTTTAATTATCAGGAAAAGTAAATAAAATCCTAGACTAACTGCTGTCGACTTAACCCGCGAGTTAATGGCTACCACTGGGGCGAATATTCACGTCACAACAGTGCGGCGTAGGCTTTTGGAAGCTGGACGAAGGGCTCGTAAGCCTATTAAGAAGCAACTGCTAACCCCTGTTGCGGGCAAAATTACATCAACACTGGACAGTGAATGACTGGAAGAATGTACTTTTTTCCGATGAGTCTCATTTCGAGGTCCACGGCCACCGTGTTTCTTACGTACGGAAAGGATCCGAAAAAGTAACAGCAGCTCATCTCCAACAAGCACCCAAATACCCCCTAAAGTAATGTTTTGGGGTTATTTTACACATGAAGGGCCTGGAGCATTAATACCTATCAAGGGAATGATGAATTCTGACAAATATATTCACTTATTGGAAACCAGAATCGTACCCAGCTGCAAAAATCATTTCCGGATGGCAGAGGTGTGTTTCAACAAGATCTGGCACCATGCCATACGTCTCGAAAAACTACAGAATTCTTCAACAAGAAGAATATTCAGGTACTCCCCTGGCCAGGCAACTCACCCGACATCAACCCCATTGAGAACTTGTGGTCAATTTGCAAAAGAAGAATGCAAAAAATGGATTCTTCTACAAAGGAGAAGATGATTTCTGCCGTCATTGGTGTATGGTTTCGCGATGAAGAAATGAAGAATATTTGTGGGAAATTAGTGGAATCCATGCCAAATCGTGTCAGACCTGTTATTAGGAACAAGGGAGGCCACATAGATTACTGAGGTATGTCTTAGATTCTTTTTTTTTATCCCGTTTGAGTGTTTTTGCATAAATAATTATTGTTCGGATTAATTTGCATGCTACTCTACAAAACATAATGATATAGTTTATCTGAAATAGTATTGCTGTTAAGAATTTTGTTGTGAATAAAACATCTGTTGTAGTTACGTTAGTTTCACATTATGCCCTGAAATTATTTCATTGTAAAATACTTTTGTTGTGAGGATATGGAAGATAAGATTCCACCAATGACAGACTATGAAAGAGATATATTATCCTGCTGACAGTTGGCAGAGTTATTCCCTGCATGTCTGCAGAAACGACTTAAAATTATCTGAAATCAATATGCAGATAACATTATTATAACGACCGCAAGGATTATAAATTAACTGCATTTGCAACTGTATAACTTATCCTCTATAAAATTAAATAGTAAGAATTAATATTAAGCTATTAATCCTTACCTACAGCGTAAAATCGGGATGAAATAAGTTCTATTATTTATTGGTGGAACAGATAATCCTCTTTGATTATTCATCAATGAAAGTTGAAACATGACGAGGATATTTAATACTGTCTATCAAATCTGTACCTTGATTTGAATTTATAATCTATAATAATACGCTGAGGAACATAAGTAGCTTTAATAATCTCCTAGATACCTTTAATATTCTAGGCAAATTCAACAATTTCCCAAATATCAGTCATTTTCCTTTTGTCCACGAACGAAAGTCAAAGTCAAAGTCTAGATTTTCGGCGACTTCGAAGTAAAATCACGATAGAAGTTTACTTTCCTCAAAATGTCGACTGTGAATAGGAAAATGGTGACTTCGTACTTTCCAAAGTCAACTTAGGTCCAAAGTCTCGTCTATGAATACGACCCTAAGAGCAGAAAAATTTCCAAGTGGTTTTAATCTTAGGGTCATGACTTATTAAACTTTGCGTGCATGGTGATAGACAAAGACATGAACAAGTACTACACGCTAGATTACTGCAATATTGTAACACGTCTTTCAACAAAGAAGTCCTGAAGTTATGAACTGTGTAAGTATTTATATAGCAGTTTACTTTCTGAGGTCTGTGAACCGTAAGGTTGTTTTACACTGTCAACATTGTTGTTTAACTTCAATTACCATTTTCACGCAGAAACCTATGAAGGATTCCATGTAGAGGTACATCGAGGGTTGCTCTGAAAAATACAGATTGCGATGTTTTCTTTTGGTAATCAGTAAGAGCAGAGATTTTTCAGGAGGTAAGTACGTAGGAAAATATATTATTACATTTCACGTGTATCATTTTATTTGGTTCGTTTAGAAAATGTCGATATCCGTTTTAAATTTTTGTTGACACGAATTCATTTGTTACATTTTGTTGTGGTAGCAGTAACTTATAGCTATTTTAATTTTTTAATACATCGTTTTCCATTCTAAGTGTACAGCAGTGTTACTTATGAGGTAAGTTCGTAAAGGTTTTCGTTTTGGCATTTTGACAGAAGTGTATAGTTTGTGAAACAAGGAGGCCGAGGGCCAAAAATATACCTTTAAGAATATGTATTATAGAGTGCTTTTTTACGAAAGCACAAATTAATATACATTAAATAAATATTTCAAGTTGGGGAGTTTATAAGATCACAATGTCATAACCTTCTAAACTCAGAACCATTAAGAAGTATCCTTGGAATGGGAGACTGTTTTATTCCTGTTAACGATTTCATGGCCACCTAAACCGACCATATAATCATCAAAGCGGTTAAGAACAGTTGAATGATTAATCTAAAATTCTCTCTCAATTAATATCACTCAATAAAAGAATTCTATTTCAATGAATACCATCCCATTGTGGAATCCTGGGAAACGAGAATCCAGATGCTTTAGCAAAGAAGGGCAGCACTGCTACTTACAGGCATGTCACTAAATCTACGTATTACTCTGTAAAAATATATATTAAATCTACATACTTAGACTTCAACAAACAAAATTTGATAACACAATCTCAAGGGAAAAAATGGAACTCTCTGCATCATAATCCACAGTTAATTCCCGATTTACCACGAAAATCGTCTGTAGCTGCATTTAGATTGGCGACAGGCCATGATTGTTTGGCCAGAGACCTGCATAGAATTGGAATATATCAGTCCCCTAACTGCCCATTGTGCAACTCAAACCAAGAAATGGATTCGGAACACCTCAAAATCTGTGCTTCAGTGGCTGACCATGATAATATCTTTGAAAAATATTGGAGTGCAAGAGGTCAAATGACTTTATTGTCAAACGCCTGGCATTAGAAAATAACAATCAACAACATGATTAATCTTGTTACCATAAGTACTACACTACCGTCGACCGGGTATACTTTACACAAGGGGGGTAACTTTACACATACAGTATCTAGAAAAAATGTTTAGAAGGCAGCACAATACAGACAATGTGTAGCAACTCCGTGGAACAGATTCTATGTGACAACAGCACATGTGTGTAGTAGACTGAAGTGTATGCCATTATTAAAGCTGTTATACACCATTTTTCTAGAAATGTGTAAAGTTACCCCCTTGTGTAAAGTATACCCGATCGACGGTACTTAAGAATTAAAATATATGAGCTAAAATGTAGATTTGAATGTTAAATTTGTTACTTATTTGTGTTACATGTGATATTGAAGTAATGAAAGATCGAGTTAATGCATTAATTTCTTACTGAATGAAGTTTGCACATCGAATATTGCATTTTCTTTGGCAATGTCTAAAGTGATTACTTATTTTTTACGCACTAGTGTTTCAAAGGCTCAATTTAGGTAGTAATAGCAGTGGGTAAAATGTAACTCCACGTACTATCCTAGAAAAACTCTTTCATAAATATATAAAGCTATTGCCGTTTCTATTCATGCATATGGGAATGAGAAATGACCCTTGAAAAAGCACGACGAAAGAAGAATTGAAGAAGGAGAAATTATATTTCTCAAAGGCGTCGCATATTAGACAGTAAATTGAATAGAAATTTCTCCTTAAATGTTTACGCATAAAAATCTTTATTACACGAAGATAAGGATGGGCAATGTAGTCTAATGATTTTTATCGCATGGAATTGAGGAAATCCACAAATTTTAGATATTGCAGGTAATGATGTTGGTTACCCTTTGTATAATTGTCATTATTAAGATCTAAAATATGGGTGAATGTTACTTATATCCCGCCCACTATAAGAGACATAGGCAAGTTTGTGGGCCATCCCAAACCCCGACCTACACCCCTAAGAGCGCCAATCCTTATATACCCGTCAGTCAAGGCCTTCTGACAAATAAAAGCCATTCACAATAGATATCTCAGTCATGAAAACCTCATAAAATATCCTCTCAATTGAATAATCGATCTTGCTACGTACAACATAATCATATTATATTATTACCCATTTCAGCGAGTACTGACGACCACTGCAAAATACGATAATTTGGTCCAGGGAGCATTCTCTTTTGGCACAAGGATGATTTATGTAATATGTTTCTAAATTATTAGTCTTTTAAATACCGGTACATTCTTTAATAAATCACTGAAAAACAAATGTGAATATAGGGATGTGGGGTGAGTACGAAATTATTATTATTATTTTTTGGCGCACCAGTTTTACGTAAATAACGACAAATAAAAACTAAGATGCCACATATTTTGAGAAATACAGGAAAACAAGCACGAATAATATTCACCATTCTTAATGATCTTGGGATAGAAAAAAACGTATGGAATTAGAAATTACGGAACAACTGGATAATACGCACGGCAGACCAATATCGATAGTCGACTCTACTCGCTGGCCACTAGTCACCGGGCCGTACCGAGCCGTATCAAACAAAATATAATCGAAATGGTGGTAGTCAAATTCGCGACTATATTCTTAAATAATTCACTCCATTAGTCAAGTTCAAGGTTTTATGTAGTACAACGGCGGTTTTTTGAATGCATTAAATGAAAATGAAGATGTAATAAGATAATAAACTAGGTTATCACAAGGAAATTAACAGGAAAAAAGATGTGTTTCACGGAATACAATTAAAATGATGGAAAGTAAATTTCCGGTTAATGTTCGCCAAAGCGTAAAGTACGTAATTATGACGGCGTTGCTGTTTTATTTCTGGCCTATAGAAAAATACCTAGCCTTTTACGAAAAAAAAAAAATTTAAGGACCATGAAATTATTCACCGCTTTCATTATAGGCCTATTATTTTTTAACAATATTACGAATCAAAAACTGTCATATTATATCATTTTAACTACTACATGGACGAACCAAATCAAGCTAACCTAACCAAAGCTAACCTAACCTAACCAAAGCTAACCTAACCTAACCAAAGCTAAGCTAACCTAACCAAAACTAATCTAACCTAACCAAAGCTAATTTAACCTAACCTAAGCTAACCTAACCTAACCTAACCAAAGCTAACCTAACCTAACCAAAGCTAAGCTAACCTAACCAAAACTAATCTAACCTAACCAAAGCTAATTTAACCTAACCTAAGCTAACCTAACCTAAGCTAACCTAACCAAAGCTAACCTAACCTAACCTAACCAAAGCTAAGCTAACCTAACCAAAACTAATCTAACCTAACCAAAGCTAATTTAACCTAACCTAAGCTAACCTAACCTAAGCTAAGCTAAGCTAATCTAAGCTAAGCTAACCTAACATAACATAACCTTCGTAAATGCAAGGCCTGTAACCGGAGCAAGAAGGGATCTCAATCATTTAATCTGCAAGTACACGCAAAAATAAATTCAAGTAAGGATCACGCTCCCACTGCATGAGAGGTCCGCGCATGCGCTACAGCAAAACTGTTTCTGTCCCGAGCCTCTCATCTAAGGCACTCGTCATAATTTACTCGCAATATTTACGCAAATACACATTGTCGCTAACAGTGGTGCTATCTCTCAATAATGTTCAGAACGAAGGAGGTAGACAGAGAGAGAAAAAATTTCTCCCGCCAACTACGCCACACACCAACGTCACGTTCTTATGTTGGTGACATTGTGTATTTACTTAAATTTGGTGCTAAACGTAACGGCACGGTTCAAAGTGACCGTGCTAATTCTCCAGTATAGCGGAAATTACATACAAATGTGCGTGTAATAAACAAGAAATCTTCGATTAATCATTTCAAAACAACGTGAATATAGCGGGATTGTGTAGGAAAATAATTTCTTATATGTTGCTCCCAATGTGCATCATTGTTAACTTATGAAAACAAATGAAAATTAACATGGCATATAAACACTATTTGAAGAAAGATAGGAGATATTAAGTAATATTCAGCGTTCTTAATGATCTTTGGATGGAAAATAAGAATGAAATATTTATGAAATAGAAATTACATACAGGTGAATATACAATAATAACAGTAAGTAGAATCATATCTGATGAATAAGCTTAAATTACTCCAGGTTTTGCGTAAGAGTGGTCTACGAGTATATCTAACGATGTCTCCCAGCAAATTACTTAATTTATTAAAACAAAAAAATCGCGTTAGGATATTGAATTTGTGTATTTTCTCTGAAACTTTCCAAATATCTGTAGGCAGTCTTTTACATTAGACTGCCGAAAATTGGTTTATAGCGCAACACTGGCAGTGATAAAAGTGTGAAATATTCGTTCAGTGGGCGGTGGATACTCTATATTGATCTTATATTTTTTTCCACAGGTTTTGTGAGGAGTAATGCTTCAACATGATGCGACAACTCATCTCTCTATTGCTGCTAATCGAAGCGACAAGATTTTGCTGCTGTGAAGTTAAGAGCATCAAGAAGAAAAATAATGTGCTCTCAAGAAAGAGAAGACATCTAACGTTCCCTGAAGGAAGCTCATTTGTGGTAACCTAATTATACTAATCTCTATATTAAAGAGTGGGTAATTTAACTCCTTTTTGGTCGTTTTTCAACGACGAAAGGTTCCGAGCGCCTCGGATTACGGTGACGAAATTGTATGAACTTTAAAGGAGCACCATGTGCAGCAAAATTGATATATTAAAATAAGGTTCAGAGAACTGAAAACGTCGTATAAATAAAAGAAGATTACCAACTAAACATAGATGCAAGTTATAGACAACTCATTGTATAATCTATCACATCAACCAGAGCATTATTAATTTACCCAATAGATAAAAAGACTCAATTTTTCAATAAAATAAGACTGCAAGGTTTTCTGAATTTTTGAAATCTATGCATATAACAATAATACTGGTATGCAGCTATTTTGCGACTATTTATATATTTCTGTTCCCCGCTGTGGATAGTAAACTAAATCCGTATTGAATTTCGTTCCATCAGTTCAATTTATGAGTAATATAATGTTTGGGAATTCTTAAAAATTGTATTGAAATCACTTATTATATATAATTACATAATTGAATTATTATTACGTTACAGCTGGTAATTTATATATAATTGTATCATACAAATGTTACAAAATCATATAAAATAAATAATTATAGAGAAAGTATCTCTCAGATTTTTCATATATAATATTGCTAGGAGATATGAAAAAATTTTATCTTATTTCTGCATTTTATTTGTGTGGGTTTCCTTGAAGCTAGTATGTATACGACCCTTAAATTTGTTTATTTTGTGAAAAGAAAGTTCTTTAAGAAGTGCAACTTCCTATTGAAATTTACTACCGAGAAAGAGAAATCCAAAAGTTTGTAATAAATACGGAAATAAACCGCAGAAATTTATTGGTAACCTGTATAAAGAATTTATACTATCATCTTCCTGTTTCTCCACTAGTTACAAGTAATTTATTTTGTACAGCGTGCCAATTAGACTTTCGCATTAAAATATTTTATATAGCATAATTTCGTTCGATGTTTTCGAAATTTTCGTTCAAATTTTGACATTTATCGATATTTGTAAATTAAAAAAAAACCCTAACGCGATAGAAAGTATTTGAATAAACATTTGGATTCACAGGACTTCAATTGATTAAAATCAGTCGTGTAAATTTACTTATCGTGTTAAATATATGTTTTTGAATTATTAACGTAGCCAATTTTGACATTTTCGTCCTTTACATGCCAATATTTTCAGGAAAACTTGACTAGATACAGAAAATCTAAATAAAGATTCGGATTCAGCACACTACAATTAGCTAAAGATAGTCACTTTTGCTCATAAAGCAGAAAAAAAACCTTCAAAATGCATAGCAATATAATTTATTACAAAGGTAATTAATGTGTTGGTTCTATTTTGAATGATTGTCGAAAATTATGCCGAAATATTTAACTTCAGAGGAATCCTTAATAATCGGACATTTACAATGTATAATGCAATAATCAGACATATTATCTTCCAAATTCCCCTACTTACTTCTGTAGTCTCGTACTTGCTTTAGGCGGCTTTATTTCAACTAGCTAATCCCTTATTCATCTGTCGTAAAAAATCTTGGCTTCTTTTTCGATAATAATCTAAAATGGAATTTTCAAGTTAAAGGAACGATAAAAAATTCTGTTCTTCCATTCACTGTTTGAGTCGCTTAAGAAACGTCTTGCCCCAACAACTAAACCTTACCCTAGTACAAACCCTAGTAATGCCGCATTTCGATTATTGTGACGTTTTGTTAAGTGACCTAAGTTCTGAAAGGTCAGTCAAGTTACAGCGAGTTCAGAATATGTGCATCAGATACGTATGCAACATCCGACGATATGATCACATATCACCGTCCTTCGCAAGTCTTTCGTGGCTCCGACTTAAAGAACGTAGAACTTTACACTCTTTCTCTTTACTCTTTCGAATTCTGCACACTTCAACACCAAATTACCTTTCGTCTCGTTTCTCTTATCTATACTTTAACCACGACGTAAATACCAGATCACTTATCTGTGGCGCGTTAAGTATACCTCTTCATAGAACATCTTGTTATTCATCATCTTTTACAGTATCCATCTCGCGACAATGGAATTCCCTGTCATAAAATATTAGGGGCTGCAAGATAATAAACACTTTTAAAAACAGTTTAAAAGATAACCTTCTTAGCATTTCACTCCAGTCATACTGACTTAAACTATCACTGTCTACATTGTTACTCCTTCCTTTAGACATGCATCCTGATAGTGCTGTATTTTCAAAATTGTCTCATAATAATCTCTTTCTATTATCTAACATTGTTTGAAATATATTAACATTCTATGTACTTCAGCTTAATTCTGCTACATAGTTTGTATTTCAGTGTTTAATTAATAGTTCATAGTATTTTGTTGTTTAATTCGTAAATAACTCTTGTATTCTTGTAACTCTTATCTAAATCAAATTGTTGAATTCTTTGTAAATTGATACATATGTATGTATGTATACTTTTTGCTGGTTGAGTGGAAGAGAAGGCCTTACGGCCTTAACTCTGCCAGCTAAAATAAATTATTATTATTATTATTATTATTATTATCATCATCATCATAAACATTGCTAAACTGAAGCATACTCTACTTGTTTAGGAGTAAGGAATCTGTTTTAGAGTGACACTGTGGTACGTGTTACTTGTCTTTGTTTGCAGGGTGTCTACTGAAGGATATGTGACGTGCAGCATATCCCGTGCACAGTTATAGTCATTCCAATGTTGCAGGACTCAGAAAACTGCCCTTACTCATAATCATAGCGTGAGCGAAGTAAAACAGAAGGCTTGGATAGATTAAGTAGGTGCCAGTGGATACAATTGTCGCTCCAGAAAGCATCCGATAGCTTTAAAATATTTTCACTGCATTTCTAACAGGTGAACTTATCATTCGCCAACTCATTAATATGGAATTTAACACCGGCCCCCACGTGGAATTCCATTTGCGAGGCGGATCTGGGATTCAAGCTGCCCAACAACACTCGGCCGTATTACGGGCGGAGGCACGAGAGGCAGAGGAGGAGCATCCGGCTGCACAGGAGCGAGAGGTTGGAGTTGTTCAGGAACGTCGAGACTTTGCTGGAATTGTGAGTAACACCGTCTTCATAGGACTTGTTGCACAGCTTTAGGACACTTCTTACTCTTGTTCCTCTCCAGTTCAAGCATTACGCCAATTTCCTGAATATAAGTATTCCTCTAGTTGATATCCTTGCTTGAATATGTCTCCATCCAAAAGAAAACTTTGAAAATCGTTGGTCATGAATTCCTTGGAAGGCTTCCAGGACGTTTAGTCCAAATTGTTTCGTACACAGACAGTTTGTACTGTTTATCTTTCGTCCAAAGACGTTTGGTCCATAGTTTTATGTCCAGCTTTTATTTAATCCAAATTGACTTTGGTCCAACTTATAGCATGTCCACGTTTAGTTTGTCCATACTTTTATGTCAACTGATTATTTGTCCAAATTAACATAAATCCAGTTTTGAATGTAGTCACTTTGTTGATTGGATTAGATTACATTAAAATGAAGTAGAGTCAAGTTTGTTTCATCTTTACAAAAAAATAAAGTCTTTGGTGCAACTTGTAGTATGTCCACACGTTTAGTTTGTCCATAATTTTATGTCCACTGATTGTTTTTAAAAATTAAGATAAATCCAAGTTTGAATGCAGTCACTTTGTTGATTAGATTAGATTACATTAAACTGAAGTAGGAGTCAAGTTTGTTATATCTTTACAATAAAGTCTTTGGTCCAACTTGTAGTATGTCCACGTTCAGTTTGTCAATAGTTTTATGTCTACTGATTATTTGTCCAAATTAACATAAATCCAGTTTTGAATGCAGTCACTTCATTGATTGGATTAGATTTCATTAAAATGAAGTAAGAATCAGGTTTGGTAACTTATATCTTTACAATAAAGTCTTTGGTCCCACTTGTAGTATGTCCCCGTTCAGTTTGTCAATACTTTTATGTCCACTGACTATTTGTCCAAATTAACATAAATCCTGTTTTGAATGCAGTCACTTTATTGATTGGATTAGATTTCATTAAAATGAAGTAGGGATCAGGTTTGTTATATCTTTACAATAACGTCTTTGGTCCAACATGTAGTATGTCCACGTTCAGTTTGTCCATACTTTTATGTCCACTGATTATTTGCCCAAATTAACATAAATCCAGTTTTGAATGCAATCAATTTGTTGATTAGATTGAATTACATAAAAATGAAGTGAGAATCAGGTTTGGTAACTTCTATCTTTACAATAAAGTCTTTGGTCCAACTTGTATGTCCATGTTTAGTTTGTCCATACTTTTCAAAATTAATATAAGTCCAGTTTTGAATGCAGTCACTTTATTGATTGGATTAGATTTCATTAAAATGAAGTTGAGGTCAGGTTTCTTATATCTTTACGATAAAGTCTTTGGTCCAACATGTAGTGTGTCCGCGTTCAGTTTGTCCATATTTTATGTCCATTAATTATTTATCCAAATTCACATAAATCCAGGTTTGAATGCAGTCACTTTGTTGATTGGAGTAGATGTCATGAAAATGTAGCAGGGATCAGGATTGTTATATTTTTACAATAAAATCTTTGGTCCAACATGTAGTATATCCCCGTTCAGTTTGTCCATACTTTTATGTCCACTGATTAGTTGTCCAAATTAACATAAATCCAGTTTTGAATGCAGTCACTTTATTGATTGGATTAGATTTCGTTAAAATTAAGTACGGATCAGGCTTTTTATATCCTTACAATAAAGCCTTTGGTCCAACATATAGTGTGTCCACGTTCAGTTTGTCCATACTTTTATGTCCACTGATTATTTGTCCAAATTAACATAAATCCAGTTTTGAATGCAGTCACTTTATTGATTGGATTAGATTTAATTAAAATGAAATAGGGCTCAGATCTGTTATATCTTTACAATAAAGTCTAGTGGCTTATTGGATTTCTTCTAACTTAGTCGTTCTTATGCAAAAAGTTCAGTTCCATTAACAATGTACTGCAGCATTCGTACAAGCTTCTTTGTTTTAAGATTGTCCTTTGAATTGATTAGCCTAATTTAATTGCATTCTTTATCATTTAAGTTATATTTTACTATTATTTCACAACCTTTTTTTCTTTTTTACCTTAGTTTAACCTCTCCTTTTTAGGTTCATTTATACGACCCACACCACACGGGCCTACAGTATTTCACTACTATTTTGTACAAATTTGGATGTTTACGTGTCTTTCCAACAGTCTGTGTTTTGCACTTGGATAATAATAATAATAATAATAATAATAATAATAATCGTCATAGTTTCAAATATCACGGCTCACTGATGGTCATGATGAATTTGAAGGACGTTCTTCTTTTCACACAAGGAGTTTCTCAGGATCAAATGTAATGTAAATATTAGTTCATTTTACTTTAGATAGGAAGCTCCATTTGATGGGCTATCCCATATAAATTAGTTTCATTTCTACACCATAATATGATTTATTGTATTTCATCAGTCAATATATTAAACGGTATATTTTTCAATAATGTAATTGTTATTTTAGGTTTCGAAATATATTGTACCCCCAAAAAATTATTCAATAACGCTGTAAAATATAAGCAATTGGTAGTAAAATATAAATAACGAATCTATAATAGCTGATATGAAATATATGAGCTGCTCTTCGGTCTATATTTATGTGGAAAGGGAGGAAAGCTCGCTGCTGAAGAGCCGCTGCACACAAATATAGTGATAGGATTTAATGTAAAATAGCCAATTTGCAAGAAGGCATTTATACATTTACCAGGATTGATTTATATTAAATTATATTCTCTTCATAGTCTGATACTTTTGGAGAAATATATGAAAGAAAGTAACGGATCATTGCATGATTATGTATAAAGGTTTCTGTTATATTATTTACTTTCAGATACGGTGTCGACGGCCATTCTTGCATACTAAAAGCGCTTTGTGAAGCAAAACAAATACTTAAACCGGGACGATCCCTTGTGGAAGACATATTAGACGTCACATTTACGTAAGTATATTACATTGAGAACTAATAATCATTCCTACTTAATTCTCAGATTGAGGATTATATAATAGTTATTTATGGTACTTGTGAGGTAAGTGCATCTTTATTGCACGAGTGGAAAGATTTAAGCACGAGGCGTCAGCCTCGTGCTTAAATTACACGAGTGCAATAAAGATCACGCTCACAAGTACCATACGTAATTTTATCCATGACCATAACGAAAAATTATGTTTTATAAAAGAAAATATGTTGAAAATAAGTCCTCATGTAATCACATATTATGGCATGGATTTTAGAATCAATACGTATACTAGGTAGGTCATGATGTAGGAGGCCATGATTGGTAAAGAATGATATCTAGGCGTTGGATAAATAACAAATTATAATTAATTATATAATTTTAATATATATTTTTTACTTTAAACGTGTATTTTCGTCTTTTTTAAATTTCAGGGATTATTTAGAAGTGTTCACGGGACTATTGCGATTAAAATAATTTCACATTTTACTTCTGTAATCTTAAGATGAATATTAAAACTTAATTAATCATCGTGTCTGTTTAGCTCAGTTGGCTAACGCGTGTTGTTTTAAAATCCTATAAACCCAACTTCGCAGGTTCAAGTCTCCTCGCATCCCAAAAGGTAAATTATTACAAAATTTTAAAAAGATGCATATTAGATATGGATGTAATGTACAAATTACGACGTAGCAGATAGAGAAAAGAGAAGGAGATTGAGTGTATGTGACATCTAGTAACTAATATATTAACTTCTTGAGTAATAGTTCAATGGAAAAGTATACGTGTGTACCCGGGTACTAGGAAAATACTGATGAGCTGTGAGATAAATTTCAAACTGTGAGGTAAAGTCTTTATCTCACTAGTGAAATAAAGTAATGTTGAATAAAAGCCTACTTTACAAACGCAAAAGTATTTAGTAAAGGCATGTTTTTCGTTATGGTCATGGATAAAATTCTTGATAACTTTAATTTAACATACGAAATGATCACCGGCCATGTTTACATCTCGTAAGTTCTGTATTGATCACGTAAGAACGCCACATCTTCTATCGCACGAACTTCTTAATCTCACAATATTCCAAACTTTTTGTGAGGTGTGCACATGAAAGAAAGTTAGAAACAAAAATTGATAGATTGAAACAAATATACAGTGAAACCTCACCTTACGGACACCCCCATGATACGGACACTTCTCATATACGGACAGATTTTTATGCCCCAACTGAAATAATATAGAAATAATGTTAAATTTAACTCTCGTTTACGGACACTCTCAGACACGGACACGGACAGCTGTTTCACAGTCCTAAAGGTTGCTTTACCTCCTGACTGCGGACAGAACTTGGGTTTCAAGACCTAATGTGTTACAAAAATGGAAAATTTAGTTTTGAGAACTGTACAGAATTCTGTAACATGAAAGAAGACAACAAGAGTCTTGTAGGCTACCACTGGCCCAGCCGGCTACCCCTTGTTAGCTTTAAGCGGGAGGAGAAACAAAATCATAAAATTTAACCTGTCTGATGAGTCCAAAGTTTCCGCGATCGTGAAATTGTATTTGACACATGATAGGGTTAGTAGGATTATTCTCTTCACTTCAATCAGTTGTTCTGTTTCGAGAGACATGGCACCTGAACGTAAAGGTTAAGTTGAAAACTGTAAATTACAGTACTGCATAACTGTAGACCTAGAATAAAATTGCATGGCACAGTACTGTATTTTTATTTTTCGGTCTTATCTACTGTAGTTCAAAGTTGCAAAGAAGTAACTGTATTTGGAATTAAACTAAAGTAATACATTTCATTTAAAGCGTGAAGGGATACATAATGCATATTATAAATTTACTGTTAGATTGGGCAGCCTCCCTCCCAATAAAGGACACCTCCCAGATGCGGACAGATTGTTACGTCCCTTCTATGTCCGTAAATGAGAGGTGTCACTGTATTACGAACAATGAAGAACGAATGCAAAGGTGAGGCAAAGAGGAAGGAAGAAAGATGTGTAAGAAAAGAAATGATAATATAAGTGAGAGCTGAAGAAAGAGAATAAAATAAATAGAAAAATAAAGATAAGGTAAGAAAATTATAGAATAAAAATTATACGGAGGAAAGGAATTGAGAAGTAGAGAAATCTACGTTAGAAAGAATGAGTCATGAGGAAAGGTACGTTGTTTGAAGGGTGATAATATTGGTGATTCTGAACAAAAAAGTTCATATGAACATATGTTTTCGGAGAAAACTAATGGAAACAATGAGGAACATGAAAAGTGCAGGTGATAGTAAATTAAAACATTGTTACATTGTGTTCTCTTTAATTGTGTACTTTATGCTCGACCATGCCGAAATGTAGTAATTATACACCTGGTAGCAGCCCTTTAATGGACCTAATAAAGTACACAATTCATTAAAGTTCAGGTGTTCCACCAATCAGAAAATATCATTGTAGCAATATAAAAGCGCAAGTATCGATTATTCCCGGATATGCAATCGAAAGACAACTAGTTCTGTTACTATAATAATTAGCCTTAATTGTGAATAATATTCAAATAAATTCAATTTGTCATCTCGTTTTTCAATGTCCAATTCAATTTCAAGATTATATGAAGATTAATGTTTATTTTACTCTCTAGATTATATCAAGGTCAATGTCGACATTTGTTTCTCGGAAAAAATCAATACTTTCGCGTCTGCGCACATCTCACAATTTACGAGGTATTGCACAAGGTCAGTTCCGCTTCTTAGCCAGATAAGAATAACATGAATACTTATGAATAATTTGAAGTTAGAAATATGGTCGAGCATAAAAAGTCGTATGAAACTTGCCTATAATGGTAATTAAGACGCTCGTTGCATAATGCACTATTTATTTATAGAACATGTCAACTTCAATGCACTTTGCAGCTCTTGTATACAGCAGCTGTGTTGCTGATCTGAGCTGATTCAGACATTCCTTTACTTGATCAAAAGCATGCAAAATGCGAGCGAGAAGTTTCCACTTTGTGCTTGTAGACTTCGCTCTTAAGCCAACTCCATGCACAGTAATTCAATATACTAATGTCGGGTGACATTGGTGGCCAAGAAATGAATTCATCACGACCAATCCAACGCCCAGGATACGTTTCATTGATCCTACTGCAACCTAATGTCGTTTTGGTTGTGTCCGCATATGAGTGCTGATGAAGGACATGAGACTGACGTCCGTGATTTTCAAACAGCTGTATGTCAGATTATGTTAAGAATAGGGCATATGTTCATATAAACTTTGTTGTTCAGAATCAGCAATATTATCATCCCTCACACCATATACCTTTCCTGCTGACTCACCCTGTATATTGACTTTACACTTTTTCAGAATCCCTAGAGGAATGGGAGACGAGTTTGAAGCAGAAGGGTACGACCAAGCCTCGAACCACGCATTCTGCACATCTCTTCACAACCGCTGTCCGTTTTCATTACTGCAGTATTTACTACATAGCTAGAAGCAACTTCATGTCATAAACAAAACTGCATGTGCTCTTGTAATGAAGTTAGTTTTATATTTTTTTAATAAACGAAATAAATATGACGCATATTTAACCCTTCCCTTCCCATCCCTTCCCTTCCCTTCCCTTCCCTTCCCTTCCCTTCCCTTCCCTTCCCTTCCCTTCCCTTCCCTTCCCTTCCCTTCCCTTCCCTTTATTTAAAATTTCATATTCGGATAGGAAAGATTTGTGTTAAATTCAGTCAAGACTCACCCAGCTAGAGATAAGTAAATTTCTTTATCCCTTTCCTTCGAGTTATGCTGAAACTCACTTCGATTAATTTGTATAGTCAATATTATATTCGAATATTAAATTATGTATTGTATTCTAATGGATATCATCCCATTTTGGAACAGTGGGAAACGAGAATGCGGATGCTTTAGCAAAGGAGGGCAGCACTGCTACTTACAGACCTGTTACTAAATCTACGTATTACTCTGTGAAAAGATTTATTAAATCTACATACTTAGACTTCAACAAACAAAATTTGATAACACAATCTCAACTCTCTGCATCATAATCCACAGTTAATTCCTGATTTATCACGAAAATCGTCTGTAGCTGCATTTAGATTGGCAACAGGCCATGATTGTTTGGCCAAACACCTGCATAGAATTGGAATATATCAGTCCCCTAACTGCCCATTGTGCAACTCAAACCAAGAAATGGATTCGGAACACCTCAAAATCTGTGCTTCAGTGGCTGGCCATGATAATATCTTCAAAATATTGGAGTGCAAGAGGTCAAATGACTTTATTGTCAAAAGCCTGGCATTAGAAAACAACAACAACATATCAAATTATGCAAACACAATAATGACTAAAAAAATTATAAGAAATGACTCTTAGCACAACCCGAAGGCAAAGGATGAAGGGAATTTCCTTTAGTTCAGAAAAAAAATAGAGGACAAGATTAAAGGAAAGTAATGGGAAATAATATTAAGAAATCCTGATAGAATTCCACAAACATCACGAAAATCTGATTTGTTTACATTGGTGACAGCCATGACTGTTTATCAAGCCATCTACACAGAATAGGAGTTTTCGATATACCTTCCTGTATCCTATGCAACACTAATGAAGAAATGAATATGGAACATCTTAAAAAGATGTGCAGCTGTATAGAAAAGAGATACCTTCGTGCAAAAGCATTGGAGTTCAAGAAGTCTAATGGCTTTGTTGCCAAATGTCCAGGCATTCAACACACAATAGTTATGAAAATTTTTCTTCAGTAATAGAGATAGGGGAGAAAATTATCCACTGTCTTACTTTTAAATGTAATTTATTTCAAGATGCTCCTTGAAAAAGAAGTGGCATATCAGCGGAAACTGCAGTGAAGACTAAAATTGGAGGACACCTTTTTTAACAGAGGTGCTAGATGTGACTTAGCGTCATACTTTCCGAAAGCGAAAAGTTCTTGACTTTTTAGAGGTCAACTGGAAATAAATTATATTACATAGGGCGACCTATATTTATATTCAACTTTTTATTACACTGCAGTACGAAACCAATCAGGTTAAGTGACCCACTCCACCGCTAAAATGTAGGCCTACCGTGTTCCATACCATTGAAAGCACGAAAGAGCTGTCATTTTATTTTACTTTATTGTGTTCTCAGTACGGTCCGAACCATTTAATGTAATCAGAAAAATGTAGTGTAAATCTTAAAACATTAACCATGGACACAAGACTCTCTGGGTCGATTTCTAAAACGAGGTCTAAACCACGACCATGGCTTTAAACCTCGTTTAGATTTATAAAACGAGGTTTTTTTCATTTTTCTGAGCCATGGCTCGAAACCATGGTCTGAAGCAGAGACCATGGCTGGGTTAGGTTTAAAACCTCGGCTTCATGTATACAAGATGGAGGTAGTAGATCAACTGGATGATTACCAAAGGAAAATTTGTATCTACGAGTATTAAATCTCCGGATTAGAGTAATGAGAGAGAGGAATAATCCTTTGTAACTATATAACGACAATAATTTATGGCGAATATTTCGATTTTCGAAGAAATCAACGCAAAATTTAACAAGAATGCTAAATAATAATCTGCAAAGAAATGCAAGAGGCGATAGGTTGACAATTTTTTTACATCTTCTTGTTGCTTTCAGGGAAGTAAGATATAATATTTTATATTAATTATACCTTTATGCCTATAAGACGATATATCTTAATTCTTAGTCTTTACAGTAGTTTTGGATATTTTATTTAATACTCGAAAATGTTGTGGGCGTACAAGAATATGAAGCAAATGTGATTTTGTCTTCTTATTTTAAGTTTTATGCTACTGGGGCTTTCCACGTAGTACTAGTCTATTATATGTGAAAACAGAACCATACTGCATTTTAGTTTCAATTGAAATTTTAATCCAGTTAATATTTAGGTTATTAATTCTTTAGAACCGTGTTTTCAGTTAGTTAATGTTGGTAGTAATTATGAACAAACGATAAACTACAACATAAACGCTCGACTTGCGATAATTATTTGGATAATATCATTCTGGTACCTAAAAATCCGTTCGCTATTAAATACTAAGTAATGATAGTATTTTAAACGCACGTATATTCCCTAAATATAACAATACCTTAGCTGAGAACAAAAGAATGTGACTTACTGCAATTCAATAAAATTTTATTAATCCCGATGTTCATTTATTTCTAATATCGACTGTGTACAAGAATAAAAATCGATTCTAAGCTGCGTTGCCATATATAAAACTCACGAACCTCGGTTTCTTCTCAAGCCGCGTCTCGACTTCGTTTTAGAAATCGCAAAAGGATTCTGACCACAATCGCGGTTTAAAAGCCGAGGTTTGGAACCACGATTTCGTCCGTGTTTTAGAAATCGACCCTCTGTGTACGATCGAACACGAATTGGTGCTCGAATGGAGGTGTGGCAGTCCCCAATTATGGTGAAGAGATGGTGATGAATGGTGAAAGGTACAAATGCAACGCTGGACTACAAGACCATCAAGAGACTTCACGCCAACTTGATTCGCGCTGGCTCAGTTAAGCAACTGAAGGGTTCTGGCCGACCAGAAACAGTGATCACTGAGGAGGCCAAAGCAACCGCTACTGAGGCCTTCCAGAGAAGTCCTAGGAAATCCATTCGACAGTACCAGCGGGAATCTGGTGTATCCTATGGATCCGTGCAGCGGTTGCTAAAGGAAATGAATTGGAGGCCATGGAAGCCACACTTCGTGCAAGCTCTGTCATGTGAGGACTGTGATATCAGAATGGAGTTTACGGAGTCTCTACTAGCATGGATTCAAGAGGAACCTAACCTAATGCGACACATTCTATGCCCAGACGAGAGGAGTGTGGCCGGGTGCCAAATGAAATGCTTGTGAGAGCAGTACGGAGCGTTCAGTCACGTCTGGAAAAATGTGCAGCAAATGCTGGTGCTTACATCGAATTTTAATATTGGTGGAATTTTAAGCAATCCTAACGACTGGACTATTAGTTCATGCTGCTTTGATCCTGTCATGTTAATTCATTTACTTGTGATAAACGAATAAAAAGTTGGACATAAATATGGGTCGCCCTGTATATTAGACCGTGCAAAATTTTTACTCAACGACGGAATTAGGAATTGATCAAGCCATATTAGCTAGTGACGAGGATACGTTACAAAGGGGACTATTTGAATTATGTAAAATTACGAACGATATGAATCTAACTCTTTCGAAAGAAAAAAACAAAAGTAATGGCATTTATGGGCAAAAGGGCGGTGAGATCAAAGGTAGTAGTGGAAGACTATATCATAGAACAAGTTAATACTATTAACTTCCTTGGCTGCCATCTATCATATACTCATGAAAAAGATATTGATTATAAAATTGCCAAAATTAATAATATATGTGGGACCATTAGAAGAACACTCCGAAATAAAATTAGGAAAAATACACAGATTAAACTATATAAAGTTATGGCAATACCAACGGGGTTATATGTGAGTGAAATTTGGACCTTAAAAGAGAAAGAAAGAAGCCGACTACAGGCAGCTGAAATGCGATTTCTTCGAAGTGTAGTAGGAGTAACTCGACTGGATCACATCAGGAATGAGGAAATAAGAAACAATCTAAAAGTTAACAGCCTGTTAGAAACTGTAGATGAGTATAAACAGAAATGGTGGGAACACGTACAACGCATGAGCCAAGATAGAACCCCGAAAAAGTCGCTGGAAAAAGAAGTATCGGCCGACCAGCAAAAAGGTGGATACAGAAATAAAGCAGCCGCAACGGGCTTAAAGCCTACAGCTTGAAGCAGAAGAAGAAGAACATAGAATAATTGCTCTGTTCTGCTCCGAAACATGAAGGGTAAACGGGCGCCAAGAACATTACTTAAATACAGGATCATTACTTTAATGTCTATACAATAAGATATTAATATGCTTAACTCACTCACCTGACCTAAGAACATGTACCCGCTGAACCTAACACTTACAGAATTCGTCGTTGACAGGAAACTAACGCAAAGTTCGGTGCCAAAAATTAATGTGTATACACTTCTAATTCACACAGATTAGTGGTTCCATGGGCAACCGCAAGAATGCCACACACGATGAAAAACAATCTCAAAGGGAAGACATATTTAATTAGTACCTTATGTTTAGTACTTGGGACTGGAACTGTCTTTCCAGGCAGAAAGCAAAATTTTGAAAAACACTATACTTTAGAATGTATAAGGAAAACTATAAAAAATAAGATTATTTCCAGAGCTTCAGGTCTATGAACTTAACACAAAGTGGTGCAACTTGTGTTATGTTAATCAACTTAATTACTGTCAATTAACATCTTCAAGCGGAAAACTGACAATCTGTCAACGTCTCTCAATGCTAATCTACTGAAAGAAGGGAACATTTCATTCTAAGCATCATATTATATCTTCACACAGGTAACAGAATTATATGCCGTGTCTCTAAAAAATGTTGACACTTAATAGAGTAGTGATCCAGTTTATGTGATTATACTCAGGACTTTGGATACAACATTCTTCAAAATTAAGGTAGGTCATGGTATTTCCATGGTTACAATTAATTTGTGTTCATATCTAAGCCTATTGTAAAAAAATACTACAAAATTCAGCGTTGAGCAAAGACCAAAGATTGCGCAAAGTATATGAAGCCTGCGTCAACATTTTTCCACCATCTAGATTAAACATTTACCTCATATTTTATGAAAAGTTCGTTAAAACCGGCTAAGTTGCTGAAAATTACAAAGCGAACAGTGGTCGACCACGTACAGGCCAGTTACTGGAAAACATAGTCGCTGTACAAGAGATTTTCTTACGTAGTCCAAGCAAATCAACAAGACGATTTAGTGCAGAATCTGGTCTATCCAGGTGAACTGTATGCAAAATCTTGAAAAAATGTTAGGAATGTCCGAAAGTATTTTAAGGAAACATTTTCAACGGAGATGGATTGGTAGAGGAGGATCAATGCAATGGCCAGCACGTTCGCCGGATCTTACTCCCTGCGATTTTTGACTATGGATTATGCTGAAAAATAGTGTACCTCTGGCTTCACTATCCATATTGAAATTACCACAGTTTGGCACAATATACAGCACAGGATTCTTTTGTATCAGCTACAAGGGTCGGTCCGTTTTTTTTTGCTACTACTGTACATAGTTCTATAAGCGTTTTTGGAGATATGCTCAATGTTATTAGAATTAGGGGAGAGTTGGGTAGTATCGGACATCGGGTAATATCGGACAGTGAGTTTCTTTCATCTACCACCAGATGATAGTACCTGAATGACATGGTTACGTTTCTGTTATGTCGCATATAGAAACGTAACCATGTCATTCAGGTACTACCATCTGGTGGTAGATGAAAAAAACGCACTGTCCGATATTACCCGAAGTCCCATACTACCCAACTCTCCCCTAACTACACTTCATAGTCAGCAGAGAATTTTTTATATATTCTTATTACTGCAAAATTAATATCGAAATTAATGGATTATTATTATTATTATTATTATTATTATTATTATTATTATATTAGCAAAAATTAATGGGGCTCATTACACATGCCATAGACGATACGGCAGACTTCGAAAATAATAATAGCTCGTCCTCTGAGCATGCGCTCTGCTTCCTTTCCGGAACTTATAAAATATCTGTGCGAACAAAACTTTTTCTAAGACTGTACATATAACTATCTCCATATTAACATGCTTATTTTCTGTCTTATCTAGGATAATGCTTCAACATGCTGCGACAACTCATCTGTCTGTTGCTTTCTATTGAAGTGGTGAGGTTTTGCGGCTGTGAAGTTGAAAGTAGCAACAAAAATAATAAAGTGCTTTCCAGAAAGAGGCGATATCTAACTTTTCCAGCAGGGAGTTCTTTTGTGGTAAGTACAGTAATGACAATAATAATAATAATAATAATAATAATAATAATAATAACAATAATAATAATGCAAGTAATATTCAAAATACGTGCATGCACTTCCTTAATTACATTTTTATAATTTCTTACTTCGGGTCATTTTGGGAGATCTCGACAGTTTTAAGAAAAGTAACTATTGCGAGCACTGTTCATAGTGAAAAAGTCGAACCACATGAGATTTTGTGTTGACTGTGTTTGTAATCTCGTGGCTTCAGCTTGAATTTTAAGTTCACTGAAGGCAGTAAACACAATAAATGTTAGTTAAACTTTCCTTTCGGTCATGAAATAATACTCCATCTTTAATTTATTGTACTTCGAGTGGATGTGCGTGATATTAGTAGAAAATTGTCTATAGTTTACAGGTTAGTAAAGGCTCAAAATGATTACCTTTAAAAACAATTATCTTTATTCGTCATTGTTTAGTACACTCTGTGTAATTATTGATTAATAGTAACTTCTTTACTGTGTTAATATTATAAAATACCTGGCTCACTAGTTTCGAAGTGGTGCCTCTCGTCCGAAGCCTAGATTCAACCCCCTTCAGGGGAACAGTCCTGTGATCATCGCTCAAATTAAGACAGATTTCTATAGTTTATCCTATAGAAGTGTAAATCGTCGTTGTTCCTGCAATAACTCCTGACATATTTATCGATTTTCAGCCTACTGTAATTGAAGGCGAGCCTTGAAATATTAGCCTATTTAAGAGAGAAGACAAACGGCCTGTCACAAACCACATTTTCAGTTATTAAAGAGTGCAAGGGACGTCTGGACACTTTTACTTCGTATAAGAAAGAATTGTAAACATTTTCTGTCCAACATTTATGAGGCGGCATTTGAATTCTGCTTATTGTGTTGACTTGTGTCCGTTTTTAGTTGGTTATTTTACGACACTTTATCAACTGCTATGGTTATGTAGCATCTGAGTGAGATGAAAGCGATAATGCCTCCAGGGTCCAGCGCTGAAAGTTACCCAGTATTTGCTCTTAATGGGGTGAGGGGAAAACCCAGGAAAAGACCTCAACCAAGTAACGTTTCCCAACCAGGATTTGAACCCGGGCTCGCTCGTGTCACGGTCAGGCACGTTAACCATTACTCCGTTGATTTCTCCGTTGTTAGTGGGATAGCAATGTCGTGCGGAATTCATTAGACGGGAGTTACACTGTTTGTCTTGCTAGCCTGTTTCCTTAATGTGACTCTAGTCAACAATTTCGTGAATTACCGCTGTTTTAAACACAGATGACGTAGTTTTGGGACCTCGTACCTTTCTGTGCTTAAGAGAGAGAGAGAGCGTCAATTTTCCACTAATATTAATTCATGAGTCAATTGAGGGGCTTAGAACAAAAAGCAGGTAAGTGACATTATTAAAAAAATGAGGTAAGTGCGTGTTGTGATAGCCCAAAAGGATGTTTCTTTGGGATAAAATCAGGTAAGTGATCACTAGGGAACGGAATTTGGAGTAGTAAAAGCTAGTATTGGCATCTACACAGTCATTTGTTTACAACCCTTTATACCAAGTCCTCCCCTCCATGACATACTCGCAGGTCTCTACACGTCAACAACAGGTGAACGGGACAGTTGTCGCATAAGAACTTCAACATGCAGGTTTGCAGTTCAGAGTAGTGAAGAGTAGGTACAATGCCGAAAGTGAAACCAACTAACAATACAGTATTGAAAGACTATATTTGTAAAACCTCCAGATCAAGTATTAAAATTCAGGAAATAATTCCCTAAATTGTCGCTTCCCCCATGTCCAGTTCCTACGAGATGGGGGTCATGGTTAGAAGCTTGCAATTATTACGCACGTCACCTCCAATCTGTGAAGAAAGTGGTCCAGTCTTTCGATACCGATCACGCGGCTGCGATTCAAATACGCCAGGAACTGCTAAATGATGAAACAATCGAGAAAGAAGTCACGCATATTAAGTCAAATTTTGGATATTTACCGGATGCCATTATTCAATTAGGAAAGTCAGGAGTAGAACTAGTTGAGCAAATAAATATTATGAGGACTATTGTAAATAGACTGAGTGCAGTAGAAGGTGAAATAGGAAAACGTGTTGGTGAAAAAATGAATAAAGTTTTGATTAAAAATGATGGATACGATATTCTTAGTCGGATTTCAGATGTACTAACAAAGACGTGTCCCAATGACGTCATTCAACATGTGAATTTAATTGACGTATCTTGTTTCAAGTACTCTCTAATTGTCTCTGCAGATGGAGAGCGGAGTTTTCCATGTTACAAAATTTCCTTCCTTGCAACAGAGCAAAGTTGTATTTTGAAAATTTGAGAATAATATTTACAATTTATTATAACAAGACATAGCATTAATTGAAAATGCCATTTTGTTTGGATCTACATATTCAGAGGCGAGTTCCATACAGAAGACAACTGTCTATCAACATCAATATGTCCACTGACACGCGAAGATGCAGAGGTTCATATTTAATTATGTATATTTGTAATGTTGTTTATTGATGTCTTGTGCGTTGCGAAGAAAAGCACATGTAGTTCAAAAAGAAATGCAGATTATGTATGTAGGTCACTATATGTCATTAAACTATTCCATTTGTTTATTCTGAAATATATTTACAGACGTTGCGTGTAAGTTTGTATGAAGTGGACTGTACTCTTCCATGCGCCGTGACGCAGCTCGCTTGACAGTCACTGAGCTACGAATATCTATACTACGTTTCACCATTCTTTATAATACTCCAAATCCCTTTCCCTGGTAATCACACTGTGCAGTGCTGCTATATGGGCATCATTTCACCAGACTAGTGTATAATATTTCATTGCATGTAGAACTTTAACTGTAATTTCCTCAAAACTAGGTTTCCGTCACTTACCTGCTTTTTGTTCTAAGCTCCTCAATTGTAATATGGGTTGGAATTATATCACGTCATTTATTTGGACATAGAGGCAATTTGATTTATATGTACAATATCATAGACAAATAAAGTCTCATTAATTTTAAGTAAATATATTAATTTCACAAATAATTCAGTAAATATAAAGAGTACGGGGACTTCTATTCACACTGCAGGTCTTGAGACTACATGCATATATCTGCAGTGCCTGGGAAAAGTGGAATAAGTCAGTTTCCACAAACCTTTTTTGATAATTTATTGATAACTTACACTGGTTTATGTCGATTTGATTTTTTTCTGTATGAATTATTGTAACGGGAGAAATACTTATGTATTTTTTTCCAAGCGAGCAGATGTTCCGTAAGTTGTCAATAAATTATCAAAAAAGGTTTGTGGAAACTGACTTGTGTCACTTTTCCCGAGCACTGCAGATATTAGAGGCGTTAGCCAAAGCAAATATTCACGCGCTCACATCTATTCCGATCGCATACCTATAATGAGGTAACTGTATATTTTATGTTGCAGGTAAATTTATCCTTTGCTAATTCTTATATATGGGAACTGACACCAGCGCCCACGTGGAATTGCATTTGCGAGGCTGATCTGGGGTTCAGCTTGCCCAACAGCACCCGGCTCTATTTCAATAGGGGTCCTGGAAGAGAGGGCAGGAGTTCCCCCGGGCACCATGAACTACATAGAAGAGAGCGGTTGGAGCTGTTTCGCAATGTCGAGGCCTTGATGGACTTGTAAGTAGCGGCGAACGTTAGTCAAGATAGATATTCGATAAGACACCAGAGTTAGAGCATTCCAATTCCAGTGGCACTACAGCCTTTTAGTATGGTGACCACACATGATATTAATCACTAATGATCTATATGTAAGTCTTTCTTCAAAATTTAAATATACAAGAAGAAAATATGGCAATTAATAGTGCTAGAGTCGCGGCCAAAGTAACAGTTTCTATTTATTATTTATTTATTTTGCTAGTAAATCACAAATGTAATAAAAAAGGACAACGTACAAAACTATACCAAATTTCTAGGACTTTTTATAGACTCCAGTTTAACATGGCAAAATCATATCTAATATATATACACAAAATGATCAAGAGTTTTATATTTATTAAAGAAATTAGTGATTTACGTTTCTCAAAATTATTTAAGATGTGCCTACTTTTCGTTCTTTCAGTCTATAATTAGGTATGCCTTAATTTTCTGGGGAAATGGTTGCAAAATTGGAAGTGTTTTGATTTTGCAAAAGAAAGCCATTAGAATTCTATGTCAATCAAACTATCTTGAACATTGTCGACCTCTTTTAAAACAATCACAGATATTAACTGTCATAAATTTATATATATACGACCTAGTCCTTTACACTCGACAAAATATAGACAATTACTCATTAATAGCCAATATACATGATCATGAAATTAGAAATAGTGAACCAAATAATATCCCATACTGTAGATTACATAAAACTAGTACAAATTTTTCCGTCATGGGAATGAAATTATATAATAAGCTTCCCAGTCAATATTATAAGTTACCAACCGATAGTTTCAAACCTAGATTTTATAATTGGCTTTTAATTAATCCTTTCTACTCTGTAGATGAGTTTCTTAACATAAATTCATACGAAATTGTTTTTTAATAAATAAAGTTATTTACATTTAGTTACAATTATTACATTAAGAGTGAAGTGTTTTAATTAATTTTAGAGTTTCAAAATGTTTTGTGTTTTCATTCTAATTAAACTTTACTGTTTTCAATTATATGTGCATTTTCAAATGCATGTTGTGACGAAGCCTATCACTGTATGTTTAATGGCTTAATAAATTGAATTGAATTGAATTGAATGAATATAAGTTAATATAATATAAACTAGCCCACTCCTGAATGAGTAAGACTCGTGCTCAGGAGGGGATTCCAATACAAACAAAATAAAATTGATAGTGAATAAATTACAGATTAAAAAGTGTTAAGTATCTTTAAACCCAAACTATAAGTCCAATAAATTTTTATTATTATTATTAATTTGGAGAGGATTACTGTTTAAAATATTATTAGAATAAAAGTTGTTTAATAATCTAGGACCTTGACTCATGCTATGATAAATAGCTGCATTGATCATTGATTTTACATTTAGGTTCAGATAAACGCAGAAAATTAATGTTTTTAGTTCTATATTTATGTAGAGTAGTGGCAAAAAAAAACCGGACCCAAACTTGTAGCAGATACAAAAGAATCCTGTGCTGTGTATTGTGTCAAACTGTGGTAATTTCAATATGGATAGTGAAGCCAGAGGTATGTACTGCTATTTAATGTAAAAATACGCGGTTATCTGTGCCGAATAGAGGTAGAAATGTAATATTGATGCCAGGTGAAAAAAAAAAAAAACTCTCAAAGTTTTTTCATCTTTAAGTTTGAGGCACTGAAGGAAACAAAAGACTGTAAGAATCGAACAAAAGCAATAAATTTCATTGTTACAATTAATTATACAAGATTGATGTGTTTTGTGACTGGTAAAATTTTAATCTGTGACTCTGAAATCAGCTACAAGGTACGGTCCGTTTTTTTTTCGCCACTACTGTACATACTCACTGGCTTTTAATGAACCCGGAGGTTCATTGCCGCCCTCACATAAGCCCGCCATTGGTCCCTATCATGAGCAAGACTAATTCAGTCTCTATCATCGTATCCCACCTCCCTAAAATCCATTTTAATATTATCTTCCCATCTACGTCTCGGCCTCCCCAAAGGTCTTTTTCCCTCCGGCCTCCCAACTAACACTCTATATGCATTTCTGGATTCGCCCATACGTGCTACATGCCCTGCCCATCTCAAACGTCTGGATTTAATGTTCCTAATTATGTCAGGTGAAGAATACAATGCGTGCAGTTCTGTGTTGTGTAACTTTCTCCATTCTCCCGTAACTTCATCCCTCTTAGCCCCAAATATTTTCCTAAGTATTTTATTCTCAAACACCCTTAACCTATGTTCCTCTCTCAAAGTGAGAGTCCAAGTTTCAAAACCGGTAATATAACTGTTTTATAAATTCTAACTTTCGGATTTTTTTGACAGCAGACTGGATGATAAAAGCTTCTCAACCGAATAATAACAGACATTTCCCATATTTCTATATTTATGTATAGTCTATACATTTCAAAATTATTAAAATTTTTCTGAAAATATTTATAAAAATAATAGTAATATGCGTTACAAGAGCGGTATGTTGAAGTTTTCATGTTCGAGAAAAAGTTTGAAAAACCGAAACGTAGTTGAGCTTTTTTAATTTCGAGAATTGAAAGAAAACATACCGCTCGTGTATCGTACATCATTTTGTGCGAAGATCGTTTATTACATACCTGAAAGAGGAATTTCTAATTAGTTGCAATGAAATCTCCATCTTGGTTTCTATTCAATGACAGCAAATTCGCAAAACAAAAATATCTATCTTCAACATTGTTGCTTTAAAATGTTTTCTGTGTTTACTATACTCCAGCAGGCCGTGATATACGTCTGTCTTTTTTTCCCCAGTCTAAGATGAGTCTGGAATCTTGTTGATTTTTTCACAGCTTCCTTAATGTTACTTGCATCACGAATGCAGTAACTTTAGTGGAGTTGTAGAGTTTACTTAATTTTTGCAAATATTTAAAAACAATAATTAACAGTGCAATTTAGGTGAAATTGCAGTGGTAAGTTTGCTATTTATAATTATTACTATATTGAACGTCTCTAAAAATAGTATGTTAAAAGCCTAAAGTAATAAAATCAATATGTCACTTAAGCGGTAAGAAGAGGGAAATTGTTATGTGTGTTAGGTTGGGAATACTAAATGTGGAATTTTAGAGTTTTCGCGGATTGGTTTTGTGCGGAAACCAAGCAAATACGCACGAACTCGCACAAAATAATAAATTTGTCTAATGTTGAAAACTTTGAAATATTTAAACAATAGTTAAGTTCAGTAATCTTTCTGCTTTTTTAATCAAATTTTAATACTTTTTTCTGTAGTAAAATTAAGGAATAAAGGTTGGATTTATAAGTTCCACTCCATCCTATAATACCATACATAAATATAGATTTAAAAATAATGCTAAAAATTGTACGTAAACAGTTAGTTGACAAAATATTTCTTAAAACAATAAAATCATATATATTGTTTTACGTAATTTGTTACAAATATAATGAATATGATTATTCAATTTTAAATGATTATCGATAATAACACCAAAGTATTTAACCTCATTAACTTCATTGCAATTAGGTTATCCTGTATGTTGATATCTTGAAATAAATACATGTAATAAAATTTGTTTCATTTGTTTTCAGATACGGGGTCGATGGTCGCTCTTGCATGCTAGACGCGCTTTGCGAAGCGAAGAAAATACTTAAACCCGGAAGGTCTCTCGTAGAAGACATATTATACGTCACATTTAAGTAAGTATTTTAATTATATTTTGAAAAAGCCACAGTATACTTTTTTTATACTTTTCCCGAATAATATCTAATTGTGATATTCATTTCTCAGAGTTCCTGAAGGAGGCGGAGACGAGTTTGAAGCATATGACTACGACCGAGCTTCGAACCAAGCGTTCTGCAAGTCTGTCGGCAGCCGTTGTCCGTTTTCTTTACTCCGGTACTTACTCCAAGACGAAAGCACTTAACTTAGTATTGTCACATCACTACAAACACCCGTATAAAAATGTAGCTTCAACAATTCTGTGTATCATGAGACAAATATATAAAAATGATTTTTCATAAAATAACATCACATATATTTTTCTCTTCTAGTAATCTAGTGAAACCAGATGAGAAACCTAGCATCAGTATTGCCTCTAACGTGTCACTTCAATTTCTGACTATCTCTAAACTACATAATTCTATACAGAGTGAAAATGAACCTATTATATTAATTCACAGAGGCAATAGATCAAGTCAATATGAAAAGGTTTGTCAAATAAGTTTTTTGATTCGTCCAGTAGTTCTGATAATGCAAAATGTAAAGTGTTGCAACGCTGCAAACAGTACTTGAAGTCATTACTCCGTATCCACTCTACAGGATTTGCGAGAAGAGAATGTAAACAAAAACGTTTCAGCAGATATGTTTCGATCAAATTACTGTACATAAAAATATAAATTATTCAATGAATTAATTATACGTAAATTGTTTGGTTTTCAAAATTCTTTATTACGCCAAATTTAATACCATGAAATTTATTTAACATTCAGAGTATCTGTTGATTTCTTTGCTTTTTACGTAATTACAAAATAGTAAAAATGTACATTCTTATAAAATAAAACTACTTCAATTAAAGGTTTCTTTATATTTGATGTAAACCCAAAATAGCATTGTTACGAATACACATCAACTGTAACTCAATGTCCATTTAAGTTATTATCTTTGAAGAAATAAAAACATACTTCAATTTTTCCTCTCATTGAGGTTCTAGCTGATATGTAAATCTATTATCATGCGGTATATCTCAGAGGAAAAAGAATTATTTGATATGCATGTGAAGTCTGACTAGTGTAATATGTAGCTAGTCGGCGATGTATGCAATGTAGGGGAAAGGAGCTGGCCACCCTACCCCATTATCTCCTGGCCTAGTTGCCTTATAAATGGTGCCTTCTTGGTATCACTTGTTAGGTTCAGACCTGTCTTCGGACAGTTCACTAAACAACAACAACAATTTAGAAAAGAAATTAAGTTTACATTCAAATATCTTGGAGTAACAGTGTCAAATATAGTAACTGACACTCGGGAGGAAATTAAGAGCAGAATAAATATGGGAAATGCTTATTATTATTCAGTTGAGAAGCTTTTTTCATCAGTCTGCTCTCAAAAAAGCTGAAAGTTAAAATATTTTATAAAATTCCATGGTATTCATACATGCTTACAGCTAGAATATGGAACAAGTCAAAAAACTTAATACTATTATAAAGTCTTAATTTATAGTCACAGTCTAGATGAAATATATACAGACGAGATTTACAATATAGTCTACTAGTACAACAGATAGTTTTAGTATCAATTTCATGAAGCGTTATTGAATGTCATGAATTCACCTACAGAATAGAAGGCATGAGACATTAGGTACTTCTTTAATTTGGCCCTAAATAATTGTATGTTTTGAGTTTCATGTTTTATATCCATAGGGAGGCTATTAAAAGTTTTTACTGCCATATAACGCACTCCTTTTTGATAGCACGATAGACTTGCCGATGGAGTATGAAAGTCATTTTTGACGTGTATTTATGCTATGAACTGTTGAATTAGATACAAAGTTTTCACGATTACATAAGAGGAAGATTATTAATGAAAAGATATATGACAACCCATGGGCATTATTTGTAGTTTTTTGAAAACAGTCCTACACGATTCCCTAGATTTGGCACCTACTATTATTCTAATTACTCTTTTCTGTAATAGAAATATATTGTTACTATCAGTGGAATTTCCCCAGAATATTATTCCAAAACTCATTACTGAGTGGAAGTATGCAAAGTATATTGTTTTAAGGCATTGATATTTACTATCTTTTGCATAGATCTAATAGCTAAACAAGCTCTAATAGCAAGACAAGCAAACAACAATATTACCGATTGTTCTGTATGGCTGTGGAACTTGGACTCTCACTTTGAGAGAGGAACAGAGGTTAAGGGTGTTTGAGAATAAGGTGCTTAGGTAACTTAGGCTTATGGTAAAACATCAGGGAGCGATAAAATAGATATAGTTAGTACATTAGAACCAGATATCCAACAGGCAAAGTACCTATTGGAAATAAAAAGGTGGAAGACGTGAAAAAAGTAGTTAAATATGTCCTCAGAATCCAAAAACTGTGACTGAAGAGAGAGAATAGTAAATTTTTGTTGCAGGCCTACTTGCTACACAGGATTTTTATGTAATTTGTGTAAACTTGTGTATAATATTATTGTATATAGTTATTTTCAGAGAAGTGTGTTATATTTAAGCTACTTCATCACACATAAAATGTATATTGAATTCAATAATATCACTATTATTTTATTTTTAAACTAATACATATTCACTTTTCCTTGTAATAATTCAATATATTAGTTTTAAGTTCAATAAATTTGAAGAGTCCACTGCAAGAATGATGGATGTCACTTTCTTGTCGAAAATGAACCAAGACTGTCAATGCATAGCTTAAGACATACAGAATGTACATAGAGAGTTATATGGCATTAACACTGATAGTCATTGTCCAGTAATGATCGGAAAATCACAATTAAGCTTTGAGCGCTAGGCATTTCAAACTTTCAATTGCTTCTCCTGCAAAATGTATTCCAAATGACATCCATCATTCTTGCAGTGGACTCTTCAAATGTTCTAGTTTCTGCAGATTTCCAGAAATTTCTGTAATGAGTATAATTTTGAAAGAAACTGTTGAAAACTGTAAAATAAATATCTTAAACGAATGTATGTACGAGTATTTTCGAATTTTCTTTGTTAAAACAGAATGTCAATTTTCGGAAATACATTAAAAATCAAAATATAGAGTTAAAAGCCAATTTATATGCAGTGATAATTGAAGTAGGAATGCTTTAAAGTATGTGTAAGCATAATCACTTGAATACAGTTAGTATTAATTGAAATAAACAGTTTTTTCTTTCTATTGCAAACCTTGAAATTTTGACTTATTTGTTTTTCACAAAAACCGTTTCAATTTTAAACACAATTTCTACAACGAGATACTGAAGTCAAAGTTTATCTCCAGTTTTTATTCTCAACTCTGTCTCACTATTTTTGTCTGTGTCCGCCACAGACTGAAGCACAGTCAATCGGCATGATGCTGTTCGATGTGTCCAGGTGAGTACTAATGTTTCACGTTTTCTTTTGTAAATCATATTTCACTAGCTGAAAGCACCCGGCGTTCCACGGGTTTTTCTTTCTGTTTCTATTTTTAATTAAACTGGTTATTACATTTTCGGAAATCTCGGAAACCTAACTATAGATAACTAAAACGAATTGTCTTTACCTAAGCTAACTTAACGTCATTTACATGAATTGATGAACTCCTTAGAGAAATTCCTGCCAAGCGTTAACTCAATTTAAAACAGTTGTAAATCAGGCACCGAAAAGAAAACATGTCTCATGTGTCTGACGTTCAATGGTTCTTTTTTAATTTCATATATTTATTTGTTTTTATTTATTTATTCTGGTGTAATTAAGGCCATTAGACCTTCTCTTCCACACCGCGAGAAATACAAATAACATAATAGACAAAATCAAACTATGAACAAAGTAAAACCCAATGATAATATGATCCTTTTCCTCTTTCTGATCAGTTTCAGCATAGAATCAATATGTACATATATAATTTAATTTATTTTGGAAGTTTTTTACCCATTGACCGCTGTATAATCATTTATATCATACCCCTTTTTTTAATATGACTTGGGAAACTATATCTCAGAAATTCAGAACATATTATATTAATTTATTATTTTATACACAGAATACAGGTACAATATAAACTTGCAATAAGTCATTTTTTAACATAAAGACTAATACTCTGAGAGACGTAAAGGCTTAACGGTATTTTATAAATTAAGAGATTGTTATTTCCACAACGCATAACATAGGGTAAACTGTATAGTGATTGACCACTTAAGCTAATGAATAATAAAACAATGAAATAGCGGAAAACAGTGGTAACTTATTGAGAGAATTTTAAAGGCATTGGGTCAAGTGAAGATTCAGAAACAAATCAAAATCAATAAACAAAAGAAAAAATAAAATTTTAATCATCATCATCATCCTTCACGAATTAGGCCTCTGTAGACCTGTTTCGGCCCCATCTAGCAGTCTTCTTAACGGTCTTCCTGGTCGACGATGTCCTCTAGGTTTATATTGCATCATAATTTTTGGGATTCTTGAATTTTCCATTCTTCTTACATGATCTAGCCAATTGAATTTGTATCTGCTGATTTTTTCTTCTACTGACTCTACTTCTAATTGTTCTAAAATTTCTTCATTCCTTTTTCGGTCTAAAAGAGTATATCCTGCTGTTCTCCTGAAAAATTTCATTTCCGTTGCTTTGATTCTGTTCATGTCTTTTTTCTTTAATGTCCAAATCTCGTTTCCGTATAGAAGGGTGGGTAATGCTAGTGTATTATATATTTTTATTCTTGTAGATTTTTGTATTAATTTAGCTTTTAATGTATTGTTTATTATTCCTAGAATTTGTGTAAATTTGGTAATTTTCTTGTTCACATCTTTTTCATTTTGATAAGATATTTCACAACCCAGATAATTGAAATTTTGCACTTGTTCGAGGCATTGGTTATTGTGTATTATCTTACTTCTCACTGGGTCTTGTCCTAAAAATGCCATTACTTTTGATTTTTGTGCTGAAATTTCCATCCCAAAATCTTTTAATATTTCATTTAATGTATACAATCCTCTTTGTAAATTATCCTCTGAATTGGAAATTATGACTTGATCATTTTAATGCAAAGATAAATTAAATAAACACAACAAGTCCACTTTTACAGTTATTGACCGTCTACTGCACAGTTATTGACCACACGCTTATTAGTGATTGACCGTCTACTGCACAGTTATTGAATACTCATTTATTAGTGATTGAACAACACATTTTCACAATTTTCACTTTTTTCTTGTCTGTTTCGTTTCTCTTCTTCTGATCTTTTTCATTAAGAACTATTCGCCACCGGCGTAGCTCTGTTGGCAAAGGTGTTTGCCTGCCGATCCGAAGTTTCGTTCGGGCGCGGGTTCAATTCCCGCTTGGGCTGATTACCTGGTTGGGTTTTTCCGAGGTTTTGCCCAACCGTAAGGCAAATTTCAGGTAATCTATGACGAATCCTCGGCCTCATCTCGCCAAATACCATCTCGCTATCATCAATCCCATCGACGCTAAATAACCTCGTAGTTGATACAGTGTCGTTAAATAACCAAGTTAAAAAAAAAATAAGAAAAGAACTCTTCTCGCTGCATTTTCTTTCATTTCTTATTCGCTTCCTTTCTTCTCTTGCCTCTTCTTCCATTTTTCTCTTTTGTGCCTTATCAGAAGCAAGTGCGTGTCATTTCTTTGATGTTATTACAAATGGGTTCACCCAGCACTGGACGAGGACCAAAGAACACTTTTCCTTCAACGGGATATTTGTTTCTGGACGCTAAGGTTGCTTTTAGGACACCAAACTTCTTGGCAGCTTCATTTAAATCAAATCCACTGCGGAAAGGTTCTGTAGCGTTTCGTAAAGCTTCCCTGTATAATGCACTTTACCTGGCTTAGGCATTATAATATAGTATCAGTCCTGTAAAAATCCCCATCATTTAACCGATAACATATATAGAATTGAAGCACATTGGTCATTATTCTAACAAATAATTTATGAACGACCAATCACTGTAGTTTGCGGACATACACTTTATAGTGATTGACCACGGGGCATTTTTATGTCATATAAAAACTTTTACAAAATAATATTCTGTGAACGGAAACCTTATACCTTTTCTCACACTGTGAGTGTAAAAACGAGCACCAGAATTTATGTATCCTTTGCAGAATAAATAAATTATTGCGTGCATTATTCTTAGCAATTTCTCTAGTTACTTACACTTGTTTAGGTTCAGTTGCATTTCCAATCGATTTCAGTCCTCTCAGACAACAGACACTAACTCAGTGGGATGAACAGCGACAACTAACCACAAATAGGGGTTGCTACTAGAGGTATATGCAGCAAAAAGTGAAATCACGATCGTGGTTTATTCACAATATACTTGAAAAAAGGAACCGGTCAATCACCGTATACTGGTCAATAACTACCTAGTTTACCCTACTACATTTGCAACATAATTATACAGATATCCGAAGAGAAATTATATTTTAAATATTTTATTTTGAATCCGTACAATATTGTTCTCAACTAAGTCTGTTGTTACACTTAATTTTTTAGTCACTGAAAAAATCTGTGATCTTTTCTATACAACCTGAACCCATAGCTTTGCATGCCTTAGTTGGGGTGGTCAATGATGCCAATACAGAAAAACGAAGTTTTGCTAATGGAATTCAACTACCTCCCGTATTACCTCCGTCGGAGTCGTGAATTTTTTACGGAGGTGACATAAATCAAGTATTTGTTTTAGTTATTTGTTTTCTGAGTATTATTTTTACCAATCGAAATCAAGAGCTAACCACCGTAGTAGATTGACAGATAAGACACGCGCCTTTGTATCAAGTATGTCAATGGCTTGATAAACGGTATTCTTTACACAGATGTATTAACACAGATTTTTTTTATTCCTCTTCTTTTTAGCTCTTTTTTACATAATTTTGTAGGTTATGTTGATGATTTTTCCTGCAGTATTTAAAGTACTGTTTTCCTAAACTGTTGTTAAACTTCTACCACTGAAATCTCTCTGATCTAACCAAAGGGACGGACTTGATAATTACTTACTGGCTTTTAAGGAACTCGGAGGTTCATTGCCGCCCTCACATAAGCCCGCCATCGGTCTCTATCCTGAGCAAGATTAATCCAGTCTCTATCTTCATATTCCACCTCCCTCAAATAAATTTTAATATTATCCTCCCATCTACGTCTCGGCCTCCCCAAAGGTCTTTTTCCCTCCGGCCTCTCAACTAACACTCTATATGCATTTCTGGATTCGCGCATACGTGCTAAATGCCCTGCCCAACTCAAACGTCTGGATTTAATGTCCCTAATTATGTCAGGTGAAGAATACAATGCGTGCAGTTCTGCGTTGTGTAACTTTCTCCATTCTCCTGTAACTTCATCCCTCTTAGCCCCAAATATTTTCCTAAGCACTTTATTCTCAAACACCCTTAACCTATGTTCCTCTCTCAAAGTGAGAGTCCAAGTTTCACAACCATAAAGAACAACTGAAAATATAACTGTTTTATAAACAGTTATATTACAGGATAGTACATGTTAAATATGGAAAAATAAAACCATGAAATTATTTGACTTGTAGATCCTATGATAGCTTTTACATTTTTCTAAGCCAGTAACTAAGTAAAACTAAAGCAATATAATAATTTCTTTTTACTGAATTAGTTACACTCGAAAGGATCCATCTAACTTATTTGACAATCCATCTTTGTATCATGTCTACCGTTAGGCGTATATGGTTACACGTGTCTAAGTATTCATAGAAAACATATTCAGCAACTGTATAATGCCTTTTCGCTGAAGTTCCATTCTAATTATCTACGTGGACCAACAATAATTTTAACCTATGGGATTGTTTACTTATTTGAATTCTGTACACAAAGCAAGACCGTAGCCGACAACCAAGAACACTGCTGGCTTGAATAGATATGTAAGGAGAAAGCTAGGAAGCAAACTATTGTCATCAGAAGTTCTTCATAGTTTGCACCAAAGTGCAAGTAGCATTAACTTCGTTAGTTATAACTAACAAGTCGCAACTAAGTAACACCATCAGTTAACTTCTACACTACAAGAGAATGACGATCACTAGTTGGCCATGTAAGTGTACAATTGTATCTTAGACACGATGATAGATAAATTGCTTTACGATAGAAGTTCATGAAAGCCTATTTAAAGAGCAATTGGTAAAATTATTTACTTAATAAGAATAAAGAGTTGGGCACCACAATTTACGTAAGACAATGCAGTATTCAAGCTATTTAACAAGCTACAAGCGTCTTTATTTTTACCACTTTAAGCCTGTAGTTTGCAAATTACATCTCCAACTTACAACCTAATTACGTATTTTAAAAGGCCATGGAGTAGGTTATTTTACGACGCTTTATCAACATCTTCGGTTATTTAGCGTCTGAATGAGATGAAGGTGATAATGCCGGTGAAACGAATCCGGGGTCCACCACCGAAAGTTACCCAGCATTTGCTCATATTGGGTTGAGGGAAAACCCCGGAAAAACCTCAACCAGGTAACTTGTCCCGGCCGGGAATCGAACCCGGGCCACCTGGTGTGGACAAAAGGCCATAGATTCTCCCGTATTTAATGCACTGCATACCTATAACTATCTCTAATATTTAATGATACGCGTTTAAACGTGCAATTTTTTTAACATTGTAATCTTACTTTGTGAAGAAATGTTTAACTGTTGTATAAGTTTACATAATAAAATGTATAGTTTTAAAAGTATTTATTTCGTAATAATACAGACGTGGACAAATTATTAGCCTAAAACGTTTTCTTGGAAACATAATATAATTCGTCATATCAACTATCAGTATAACTCGCAGAGTCGCTATTGTTGTAAATATCATTGTTTACATCTTGTGGTACATTTTTCCCATTGTTGATTATATTTTTTCTGACTATGTTGGTAATACTGGTGTTTTAATTATATACTGCAGAAGATATTCTCCCATGGCCTGCAAGTAGACCGGACATGAACGAAATTGAAAATCTGTGATCTACACTGAAGAAGAAAGTGAACAAAAAGAGGCTTACAACCATACATGGAAATATTTAAGCACTGTCTTATATCTGGCTAAATGATGCTGATATTCTAAGAAAGTGTCAAACTTTGGTTTCCAGCATCCCTGACAAAATCAACGTCTTAATAAAAAATAAGGGAATGTTCACAAAATATTAGTAACCTACAGCCCTGAATTTTCTGTTCATTATATCTGTGCAAATTACATTTTTGTTCATTATTTCTACCGATAAATATAGCTTCATTGCACATATAATTAATTTAGTCTAATAATTTGTCCACGTCTGTACACTATTGCAACTGTTATTGATGGCACTGCTATACTTTCCTTATATGAGAGTTCTCGTCAGAGCTTACAATATCTACAAATTAATATTGACTATTTACAGCAATGGCCATAGCAATAGCTTGTCCAATTAAGCTCCTCTAAATTACACTACGTAGAGAAAAATGCGCTGAGGTTAGGTTAAATGAAGAATAACTACCACAAGACAATTATATGAGGTATCTAGGACTGAACATCTGATCTGGAAACAATATATTATAACTAAAAGGAAGGAAGACAAACTCAAATTATTGTAACTTAATTGGATACAGAAAAGAAAAAAATAAAATAAAAAGAAATGAAAGAAAGAAACAAAGATAGGAGGGGTAAAAGTCTCTTGTAGGTTACTTAAAAACATCTTTCCAGAGGTCCATGAACTACTACATTACCCAGTGCCACCTGCTCCTTCTGTCTTCTGTTAATTAACACAAATGCTTTCAATTATCAGCTCAAGAACGAAACTGTAATTTAGTTCGGAATCTGTAACTTCACACATACAAAGTGGAAAACAGGTGCGGAAAAGAAACCACTTGTGATCGTCGTAATTCTGACCGAAGGTAGGGTAGCAATATATTATTGCACGTCGTATAAGTTGTAACATTCATTAGTGTAGTTTTTAGGTAAATATTGTGGGTAATATTATAATTAAAGGAGAGTATGATTATTTTTTTTGGTGTGTACAAATATCATTGCTACTATAAGTGAAATTTTAAATTAGTTTAAAAAAACCGGCCCACATGTAAAAAAAAGTCCAGGATACAGTAATTAACAAAATTGGATATCTGATCCATTATTAGCTATGAAATTTTATTGCTAAATACAGTGAATATGAATAAATAGTGCGATAAATATTTCTTTCTTATTGTTGTTTTTTTTATCGGCCATTGGAACTTACTTCCTGGATGAACCTCGTACATATTTTTGTTCATAATAATGGCTTAAGACCATAGTAAAGTTTGTATTGCTTTGAAAGTAATGTCTATATTTGTCTAGAATGTTCTAAAATTGTACTGAAATTGACCAAAAGTACTGTTTATAAACCAAGTCGTAGGACATATCTCTAAACTTTTTTCTATGTAGTAGTGCTGATACGTATTGTACTTTATAGAAAATTGCATTAAATAATACCTGTATATGTTTATGTAGTTGTAATATTCTGTTACGTGAGAGCCTGCAATATTAAAAGTAACAACGATTAAACTGTGCATTAGTAAACCAAGGTGACTACTGGGTGTTCATTTCAAAGAGTGTCATGACGTCACTGTTGCTGGGTCACCGATTTGAAGCGAGTTTCAGCTTATATGTTAGAGAAGTTGCCTATTATTTAAGGCGTTCTTCAATCTGTACTTGAGAACGTGTACGGTATAACTTGAACGTCGTAGCAACAGATGGCGGTCTGTACGGTCTGTGTGTAGCTAGAATACAATATACTGAGTAAATGAAACTCAAGAACAGTTTTTATTTCTCGTCAGAAAAGATACAAAACAATTCACAACAAAACCGTTGCCAAGGAGAGCTGAATTTCCATAGCCCACTCCGTTGTATCATGAACATAGACGTAGGCCAGTTGTGACTGCAGAACTCAGAGCCCTACATGTGTGCTGCCATAACCTTTTTTGAACTGTGTTTTGCGCCGGCACGTCGTACGCAGGGTATTTGTTATCATCGGTTGCGTACGGTAACATTCCACAACACAAATCAAATGCTCCGTGTCCATGTTGACCGTCGAAGTTAATGTCAACAAATACGTAAGTAATCGTCTTAACCCTCTCCCCATATCCCGACAGTACGTATTTCCAAACAGTTCACATTCCAGCCACTACCGGCGTTACCGTACGTAACGGTACGTACTCTTCAGAATGAACGCCGTACTTGCTAGGCAACTTCTCTGCCTCTTAGGTTATACACTTCTGCGGAAGTGTAGGAAGATTGAATTCTCTAGGCTCATCGGCTAGCCACATGACGGCATACAGCAAGCCATGACACACTTTGAACTGAACACCCAGTATGCAATACATTGTAGTTGTTTCTTTTCACCAAATCTGAAACAAACTGTTGAATATATAAACAAAGTTATAATTATATTAAACTGCAAAATATCATTAACATAACTCAATAAAATACAGTATTAATATGGGGTACTGTGTCCTTGCTCCCGTCAGACACACACTACTAGTGTCACGAAACTTAGTGCGCCTACTTAAGGGTTAATTTCAGTATAGCTTAGATATTATTAACATAACTTAAAAAGGATTAACACCATGGATTCCTGAGGAAGAGATGGAGACGCTATCAAGAATAAGCAAAATTTTAATACGATCATATAAACCTGAGGATATGAAGGGTTAATTTTATAAGTGTCACATGTGTTTAATTGTTCACAGTATCATGGAAAATTGGCGCCTGTTCTTCCTCACAGCTCTCACGCTCTTCGTTTTCCACACAATGTGCCAACCTGAGCACGACTTCATAAACAGTGCAAAGACTCTTTCACGACGGAAACGTTACGTTGTGTATCCAGAGGGCAGCAGTTTCTCAGTAAGTAATTAATTTAATCATTCAAGTACCACTAGTAACTATGATTATGTTATGAACTTACATAATTTTTCGGACATAATGTAACGTGGAATTCTTTATGCCTAGTGACATTAAGGCACAATTGTACAGGGACATCATTTATTTTTACTTGCATTTTTATTGTACCTGCATTTCTGAATGTACTTCACTTTCACCCCTTCACTAATGTCCTTGCTCTCGTCAGACACACAAACTTACGGCCGCTGTTGCATTCGAAGTCTTCAAGCAGTGGAGTAAACACTGCAGTGTATAGTGTGTTTCAGAAATATGGTTGCGTTTTCTATAGAAGAAAGAACCTATATTAATAATATCGTACTAAAAATTATATTCAAGAAACGATAAATTCAATTTCAGAGAATATGCTTCAAAATGTTTTTAATAATATGCGTACTGAATAGAAGCCTGCATTGTAATGAACGGCAACCATTTTCAGCAATTTGTTTAAAAATTCAGATTAGCCTTTTTTGAATTGAGGTGGCTAGAAGCAAAGGAATGCTAGTGACATTTGTAATAACATGAGTTAAGTGCATCCAGTGTAAGCAAAAGTATCTAAAATTTTAGTGGCAAAGGGATATTTTAATCGCATCACACATTAAAATTTAAATAAAAAATTTCACCGATTATACGAAAGCTTAAATATTTAAACCCCATTTTCTCAAAAGTAACTTAAGTGCACTTACAGCCCTTTACTTATGACCCCCTCAATTTAAATGCACTCTCTGTATTGTATGATAACATAAATAATTAATATGCTAAATAAAGTAGACATTACATAACGAACATAGCCGCCTGAAAAGTTGAGTTTTGAAAAAAATGTTACTACTCTACTGTATTTTGATAAATTCCGTAAAAGTGATGATCAAATTGAAAATCGTAATATCGTATTTCCCTACAACATAAATGGATACACTACTTTTCTCTCCTCCTATACCCAATAAAATGATTTGTTTACATATTGCACTAGTAGCATCAAACTCCTGTAATGGAAGGGGGCAACAGTATTTCCGAGTATAGCCACGTTAATGTTAAAAATGTTGGTAAAAATAAAGTGATGTCCCTGTATAAAGCTCTCTGACTAAAGATCAACTATAATCGAACATCGGAAAGTGAACCGAGTTCAGACACTTCTTCTATTGTATAAAACTTTTCCGCGATCAAATTACCTTGGTTCAAATGCAATCTAAGTTCACGTGAAAAGGACTTGGCAACATCGCATAAGCAGGTGAAGTATGTGATGCGCGGACCATGTTGTACAGGTTTGTTTAGTGCCGCTAATTTAGCGACTTTAACTCTTTTTCAACGACAATTTCTTTTAACTTTTATATTGCTTAAATAGAGAATTACCGACCTTTTTAACACTCCATAGTGACAAAATTTAATCTTTCTCTGTTGATAATGAGAAATCTAGCGATTTTCCAACTACTTTTTGGCGACTTTCCGTACACTATGTTTGAGACACTGGTTTGTTTTGGCATTGTAAATAATGGCGGACAATAAGAAGAAGATTGACTTTTTTCCAAATTGTTATATTATGGTGCTTGATACTGCTAAACATAATAAAGCTATATAAAACGACAATTTTTGTTCAGTAATACAGTTAATTGAAAATTTATGAATGTACCCATCATATCCATTAATAATTAATGGTTATAAACATAATATAATTATAGGTTATGTTATTTGATATTGCTGAACACGATAAAGCCTTATAAAATTTAAGAATGTTTGTGTATTAAGGGAAGAAATAATTGAAAACATATATATATATATATATATATATATATATATATATATATATATACACCATATGCATTAATATTAATAATAATGGTTATTCTTTTTGCACAGTCTGCCACTCGTATATTTCAAACAGAAAAGAAATAACTGAACTTGGATCATCTAACTTAAACGGAGAAATTTCTTCAGTCAAAGTTGACTTTAGTTTAAGACCAATTAATCTCAGATTAGACTTTATACAACACAAAATTCCAAGTTCAGCTAGAACGAGGATCAATTTAATCTCTGATCTAAGATTAAATGGTTTATACAATCGGCCCTAAGCGTGATATTGAGTACTATATTGTCTCATGGAATCAGTGATAAATCCCGTATAAGAAGTCGTACAGTTTCAACCAATCAGGGTTATCTACCTTTGCAATATTGTCGAAATAACCTTATCACACGTGAACGCAATTGTCTACATATTGTTGCCACTGGTTCCCAATTGTTCATGGTTAGCACGGGGAATATTTAGAAGGCAGTGGCAGTTCATCCTTATTGAAACCATACGTACAGAGTAACAAGGAACATCATAACCTCATTATAAGTCATTTACGATATGACTATCGTAACGTTTCATATTACAATTATGAGTATTGTAATACCAAGTTACGATAAGTATATCGTACAACGTTTTATCCACTTTAGTAAAAAGTAATTTTTTTATAAAAGTCATTGTACTATTTTTATTAGTTTTGAACATGTATTTTGTGGAGAAGGGATTATTATTATTATTATTATTATTATTATTATTATTATTATTATTATTATTATTATTATTATTATTATTATTATTATTATTATATTGCACACTTACACAAATTACAAAATAATATTTTATTGTCAGTTGATATACCATCAGCTTTAAATTCTGAAATGTAACTTCTTAATTTTAAAGTGGTTCAATGTGGCAATTTTGCCATTATACAATTATTAACAGAACTGAACCAATGTGTATATACTAACTGGCATGTATAATATTAACTGTGGAGCTGCACATCTGCTTTCTGTTACAAACTTCAAAATTAAAATAAAACAGTTTCTTAACATGCTTTCCCATTGTTGAGAAGGCTGTTAATTTTCAAATAACTCTGATTTTAAAGAAATTACTGAAAATGTTTAAAACTCTATTGTTGAGACGTATTTTTAAAATTAATGGAATTTTATTTTATTCTATTGCTAAACTTAGTAAAATATGCACTATTTTTATATAAGATATGGAAAGCATATGGAAATTAATTTACTACTGTATATTCTGAAATAAGGAAAATAAAAGTAGCATTTTTCAACTTCACACATTATGAACATAAATATAATGCAAAATATAATTGGTATTAGCTTTATTAATAAAGTAGCCGTACCCGTGCGCTCCGCTGCACCCGTTAGAAATAAATATAAAGTAATTACATAATTAAAATAGGACATTTGATCCAGGGAACATTCATGTTTGATAGAAGGATAAATCGTTTGATATGTTACTTAATTTAAATTGTATTTAAAATATTAAAATGCGATCATTTTGATCCAGAGACCACTCATTTCGTGCAATGAAAATTCCTTTAACATGTTTCTTAATTGTTATTACCAATTATTTTTGGAAAAGCGAAAATTAACAGAAAAATTTTGGCTACAGATTTATTATTATATTATATTATATTATATTATATTATATTATATTATATTATATTATATTATATTATATTATATTATATTATATTATATTATATTATGAAAAAGTATGTTGATAACGGATCTACTCGAATTAGAAAGTTTTGAATTTGTTGCGGGAGCTATTGAATCTCAGGAGGAACAACTTTTACAACAGCGCAACATAATCTGCTTGGCTCATTACCCAATTTTTTGCATTGCATTTATTGCATATGTATTTTAACACGATTCAATTGAGCATAGTTAAAATTTAAATTATAAAATAATGGATTGCTAAGCTAACGTACTATTACTGCATACTAAATCAATACACTCTCGTTGTTCGTTAATTCTCTGAGATAAAAATGAATATGTTCATAAACATTATTACAAGAAATACAGGAAATGAATATACAGAATAACCTACCAAGTTTTCTGTGCATAAGAAGCTATTTTAATCTTACCTGTCCTCGATTCACTCAGAAGTTACTGTAATAACATTATAGCATTATGTCCATCTAGAGAAACTACACTTTCCAATGGTGAAATAATAATTAATTATACAAATCGGTTAATTTAGCTTCCGATATTACCATAAAATACAGAAACATTGTCTGTAGGCTATGTTTCATAGCTTTCGATTGTTGTGTCCAAGGCCCCTTATAGACGAAGTCATTTGTTTTTTAATTCAATACACCGCCTTAGATGGCAGTTATTTTAATTTTAAAACTCATTTAACTCATTAAATATCAGTCCTATCAAAATTTTTCAGAGAATAAAACTTATCAGACATCATGTTTAAAGAAACTTTTGTTATGTAACATATTTCACAAAAATCAATAATAAGCGAGATATTTCGATTTATTTAATTCAGGCCCCCTTATAACTCCCTTTTAAATAACGTATTTTGAATGCCATATAGCCTATAATCTAAGTTACAACGAACTTAATTGATATTCCAATTTTCATCGAAATCGGTTCAGCCATTATCGCGTGAAAAGGTAACAAACATACAGAGAGACAGACAGACAAACAGACATACAAACAAAAATTTCAAAAAAGCGATTTTCGGTTTCAGGATGGTTAATTATATATGTTACGTCCAATTATTTTTGGAAAATCGAAAATTACCAGAAAAATTTCGGCTACAGATTTATTATTAGTATAGATGTGTAACTACATAGAAATCCTTTCCCTGGTGATATGTTTTCTAGGTTTTAACCGTATACTTCAACAAGCTTCACGTCATATCCTACTCCGATTAGGGAAATTTACCACTGGTAACTATAGCGCTTAGAGTAGGTTTGGGGAATTTATATTTTCAATAGCAATTTAGGGAAATTAACAATTAGCCAATAAATTTATTCCAAATGTTTTAACCTCTGCAGATAGCCTTCTGCGTAACCTGGAAGATGCTGATAGCGGAGATGTCGACGTCTACACGCATGCTGTCAACTGGGCGGTGTCTTACGACTTGCCGAATCACACATTCCGGAACCCTGGAACTAACCGACTAGTTCCACCTTTTAATTTGCGGAGACAACGGAGAGAACTGTATCGCAGTTTGGAGACAGCCATGGATTCGTAAGTAGCCTATTTGACTTTAATTTTACTAATGTTGGAAGTCTTGCACAATCTAAATATACAACAGCGTCATGCGCGATGGTGGTACAAGAGCCCAAATATTTTGTCATTATACCACACAAAATATGCAGGCGAAAACGGTAATTAGAACATGAAAAACTGCACTGTAAATCTAGAAAAGACAAAGAAGGAAATTAAACCTTGAAGAAAAAAATTAACTTTGATATAGAGAAAAATATTTTAGCAATTAATTTCTTCGATATTCTTGCAGAACACTTTGCTATTCGTTGCACATTACTACTCGGTTATATCCAGCTTCTCTTATGGAAAATATTGTCTTGTATCGGATAGAACAGTCTTAATAACAGACATCATCATTCAACTTCAACTGATGTAAATTGAGCATGTTTGAAGTTTTATAATTTACAATTATTTCTATTGAAGCAGGAAAACAATAATATTAATTTGTTATTTTTTATTTAGTGGAGGTGATTAAGGTCATCTTAACGTCAGTTTGATTTTTTATAATGGGAACACAAAGTTTTTCATCAGATGGACTTCCTTCTACCAGAACTGAACATCAAAAACGGCATTGAAAATCTAGAAAAGACAAAAACGTAAATTAAAACTTGAGGAAATTCTGCCAAATACTGTAATGTAGAAGATATTACTACAGCTTTTGATTTTACGCACAAAACCAGATACCTTTTATCTTGTTTCACACTGGTGCTTCGGTATCTTTTACCAGGCCTATTCCTTGCCAGTTAAGGAACTGTTATACACCCAGCTAGCGATGAAATGGTACAGTACGATAACAGTAATTTTTTTAACCTTTCATACTTTGCGTGGATCATTATATTTAATGGAAAAAGGAACATCTGAGGAGAAGGCTAGTGAAGTGCTTTGTATGGAGTGTGGCATTGCACGTGGCAGAAACAAGGACATTACGATGAAGTGAATAGAAGCAACTAGAAGCATTTGAAATGTGGATGTGGAGAAGAATGGAGCGTGTGAAGTGGACAGACAGAATAAGAAATGAAGCTGTGTTGGAAATAGTGGATGAAGAAAGAATGATGCTGAAATTGATCAGCAAGAGGAAAAGGAATTAGCTGGGTGAGTGGCTGAGAAGAAACTGCCTACTGAAGGATTCAGTGGAAGGAATGGTGAAAGGGAGAAACGTTCGGGGAAGACGAAGATATCAGATGACAGACGACATTAAGATCTATGGATCATAAGCCGAGAATAAGAGGAAGGCAGGGAATAGGACAGATTGGAGAAAACTGGGTTTGCAGTGAAAGACCTGCTCTCGGGCAGAACACTATGAATGAATGAATGAATGAACTCTTAAATTCGCAAAGTATCCTATAGGATATAACAGGTTAATAGGCTATATGCTATAATTTTAAGGGTACATGTACATGAACGATCACAAATATTATCAGAAAATGCAGGCTCTAAATTTCTAAAATTTTATAAGAAAATGAACTCACAATTGGACAAAAATTACAAGGTGTCACAACAAGACTTAATAGAACTGAAATATCTGATAAAAGCATAAAAAAGGTTGATGACAATATTTTTCAAACCAGTTTTATGAAAGTACGAAAAAAAAAAAAACAAAAAATTCCGCAGTTACATCATTTGGTAACCATAACATTGTTATGGTCTCTCTGGCATCTTTAATATTTTTCCTAAAATTTGAGATTTATCCTTCGAAGAGGTGGGAAAGTTCAAATATCTTGGAGCAACAGTAACAAATATAAATGACACTCTGGAGGAAATTAAACGCAGAATAAATATGGGAAATGCCTGTTATTATTTGGTTGAGAAGCTTTTATCATCCAGTCTGCTGTCAAAAAATCTGAAAGTTAGAATTTATAAAACAGTTATATTACCGGTTCTTCTGTATGGTTGTGAAACTTGGACTCTCACTCTGAAAGAGGAACATAGGTTAAGGGTGTTTCAGAATAAGGTGCTTAGGAAAATATTTGGGCCTAAGCGGGATGAAATTACAGGAGAATGGAGAAAGTTACACAACGCAGAACTGCACGCATTGTATTCTTCACCTGACATAATTAGGAACATTAAATCCAGACGTTTGAGATGGGCAGGGCATGTAGCACGTATGGGCGAATCCAGAAATGCATATAGAGTGTTAGTTGGGAGACCGGAGGGAAAAAGACCTTTAGGGAGGCCGAGACGTAGATGGGAAGATAATATTAAAATGGATTTGAGGGAGGTGGGATATGATGATAGAGATTGGATTAATCTTGCACAGGATAGGGACCGATGGCGGGCTTATGTGAGGGCGGTAATGAACCTTCGGGTTCCTTAAAAGCCATTTGTAAGTAAGTAAGTAAGTAATAAACACTTATTTCTGGAAAGTAGACTACTCTCAGATATGTAGAGTTGTTTATTTTAATACAATTAATTCTTTATTTGTGCTAAATAAAATATATTAAAATTTATATAATGTTTTGTGACCTAATTTTTCTATTTTCAAAGAAATGGGCATTATTGTAGTCTACCTTTTGCATAAATGCATGTTAAATCAGTGTACAAAATTTCAGAAGTCTATCTCTAATGGTTGTGGAGTTATGAAATAATATGCGTGAAAATTTTCAGATTTTGGAAATTTTACTTTAAAGTAAAAAGTGACTCCTAAAAATATTATTAGTAACCTTTTTATACTTTTATCAGATATATAAGTTCTAATAAGTTTTGTTGTGGTACCTTGTAATTTTTTTCCAATTGTGAGTTCATTTTCTTATAAAATTTTAGAAATTTAGAGCCTTGCATTTTCTGATAATATTTGTGGTCGCTCATGTATTATACCCTTAATAAAACAACATGAAAAACATTGGTAGGAAAATTTATTAAATTTCACAATACTATAATACTGTACAACATATAAAATATGGACATTGCGATAGTGGTTTTCTATACGGTCCGACACGGTTTAATAAACTAGTGTGAGAAAAGAAGTTTTGCCAATTTAAAGGTTAATGAGTAATAATAACCACGTGATATTCTTTGCAAGCTGCGAATTTCTTTTTATCGATCATACGGTAATAATGCAACAACGATGAGTTGAAAATGAACATCACACACTAGGAAAACGTCTGTTGTTTTGTATTGTGTTGCGCACTACAAATCTCACACATTTTGGCGGTTATGGGTTACTGGAACACACTGAATAAAACTCATGGACTGATAGATTTACTGTTATGCCGATATAGCCTATGAATAATATAGTAATATACGTTACAAGAGCGGTATGTTGACGTTTTCATGGTCGAGGAAAAGATTGAAAAAGCGAAACATAGTTGAGCTTTTTTCATTTCCGAGAACATGAAAACAAACATACTGCTCGTGTATCGTACATTATTTTGTGCGAAGATCGTTTATTACATACCTGAAAGAAGAATTTCAATTTCCGAGAACATGAAAACAAACATACCGCTCGTGTATCGTACATTATTTTGTGCGAAGATCGTTTATTACATACCTGAAAGACGAATTTCTAATTAGTTGCAATGAAATTTCCATTTTGGTTTCTGTTTAATGACGGCAACTTCGGAAAACCAAAATATCTTTCTTCAACATTACTGCTATAAAATGTTTTCTGTGTTTAATATACTCCAGCAGGCCGTGATATACGTCTGTCTTTCCCCCCCCCCCCAGTCTATAAATGCGAACTTAAAACAAACGGTAAGTTTATGTAATGATTTATTTTTCATTTTAATATTTTAACAATATTATTTATATAACATATTGCAGTAATAACATCGGCATCTGGAATCTTGTTGATTTTTTCACGGCTTCCTTAATGTTACTTGTATCAGGAATGCAATAAGTATCGTGGAGTAGTAGACTTTACTTAATTTTTGCAAATATTTAAAAACAATAATTAACATTACAATTTAGGTGAAATTGCAGTGGTAAGTTTCCAATTTATAGTTATTACTATGTTAAACGTCTCTAAAAATAATATGTTAAAAGCCTAAAGCAGTAAAATGAATGTCGCGCTTAAGCGGTAAGAAGAGGGAAATTGTTATGTGTGTTACGTTGGGAATACTGAATGTGGTATTTCACACTTACCGCGTATTGGTTCTGTGCGGAAAACAAGCAAATACGCACGATCTCGCACAAAAGTATTATTTGTTCAATGGCATCTAACATCATTATTTACGCCTGTGTACTTCAGGGGAGGCGTTGACGGCCGCAGCTGCATCAAGAGGGCGCTGTGCGAGGCCGCCCAACGACTCAAGCCGAAGGGAAGTCTCATGGAGGAGATCCTGAGGGTGCTGTTCACGTAAGTATAACCAAAGCCACCGTTTTTGGCTTGTGAAATAAGTAATGGGAACATTGAGAGCGAGTATCATATCTTTGCCAGAGTCTGTGGGTGTGAAAGCCCACAACTACTGTGATTGGCAGATTTTGACATCAGATCTGTTTAGGACGTGGTACCACTTTCAGCCGAAATAGCAAAATGCCACTGACTGGACAGTGTACTCAAGGACACACCCCAGAAACGCGATGTGCGAGTGTCTTGCCATTGACGCAGTCTCAGCTGCACTGGCAAGAAGTGCTTTTTACTCAAGGACTCGCGCCAGAAACGCTGGCACTGGCTGTAAAACATCGCCATCCTCCTCTTTCCTCTGCCACTGTATCCCGACTTCTATGTCATGAGTAGATTCATGCGTTTGATCAGCTATAGTCACCAAGCAACCAGCTACAGTTTAGTTACGTGTGACGTATCATATCAGTGGTATTGAACCCCAGATAATTTCACAGTTCAGGTCTGCTGTTCAGTAAGGTAGTTAACATGCCGAAACAAAGCAAGAAGTAGATAGTTTGTGTAAATAATTTTGTTTTTACTGTGATTTATTATATTATTGTAATTTACACCATTTATGTATTAATTAATTTAATTATTTATATACTCATTTATTCATTCGTTCATTCTTTCGTTAATTTATTTATTTATTCATTTCGGTCATTCGTTCATTCTTGATTAAATTATTTATAGACTAGCCGTTCCCGTGAGCTCCGCTGCACCTGTCAGAAATAAATATAAAGTAATTACATAATTAAAATAGGACATTTGATCCAGGGAACATTCGTCTTTGATAGAAGGACAAATCGTTTAATATGTTACTTAATTTAAATTGTATTTAAATAATTAAAATGCGGTCATTTTGGTGCAGAGAGCAATCATTTGGTGCAATCACAAACTTATTAAACATATTTCTTAATTGTTATTACATGCAACCATAGTTTAATGAAGATTGACATATCATTTAGTTTTAATGTGTATACTTTATATTACTTGCTATATGTTTCAGAAGTTACTGTAATAACACTGTAGAATTATGTCCATCTAGAGAGACTACACTTTCCAATGGTGAAATAATAATTAAACAATTAATTAACTTCCGATATTACTTCATACAAACACAGAAACATTCTCTATAGGCTATGTTTAATAGCTTTCGATTGTTGTTGACAAAGGCTCCTTATAGACGAAGTCATTTGCTTCTTATTTCATTACACCGCCTTAGATGGTGTTGTTATTGTAATTTTGAAACTCATTTATCTCATTAAAATATATCACTCCTATCAAAATTTTGTATACAATAAACCTTATCGGAAATTATTTTTAAAGAGACTTTTGTTATGTACTATTTTTCATGAAAATCAATAATAAGCGAGATATTTGATTCATTTAATTCAAGCCCCCTTATAACCCCCCTTTTAAATAAAGTATTTTGAATGCCATATAGCCTAAAATCTAAGTTACAACGAACTTAATTTATATTCCAATTTTCATATTAATCGGTTCAGCCATTATCACGTGAAAAGGTAACAAACATCCAGACATACATACATACATACATACATACATACATACATACATACATACATACATACATACATACAAAAATTTCAAAAAAGCGATTTTCGGTTTCAGGATGGTTAATTATACATGTTAACACCAATTATTTTTGGAAAATCGAAAATTACCAGAAAAATTTTGGCTACAGATTTATTATTAGTATAGATGTGTACATACATGTGCTGTGCCTAATGACAACGTTCACGTATAAAATAAGTATTCATAATTAATTTCTACAGTCTGGCATAATAATAATAATAATAATAATAATAATAATAATAATAATAATAATAATATTGAACTGCCCCCATTGAAGGTAGCGGAGCAAACTGCCGTCGAAATTCTTCGAAAAAACTGGTATAGTCCCTCGAGCACCTATGAGCAAGCAGAATACCTCAACGTGATTTAAGGCATATTTCAGCTTGAAATAGTTGACTGTAGGCTCATAGATCGACTTCTTCTCAAGGTGGACCTCGGCTGACTGATAACATTCTACTTCAAAACGTATCGTGGGGTCCACAATGATGCCCTGTTTAGTGTCAGCATTGTACGCTAAAATATCTACTCGTCTCATTGACCCATTTTCAGCTAGACAAGAGATTTCTTCTTCTACTATCCAGCCCTTATTTCTTAATGCGGCAGCAATTTTGGATCTTACAAGATGATGTCTAGAGTTTCACAAGAGCAATCCCTGTTCACAGAATCCCAAGACGTGTGCTAAAGTTTCAATCTCCGGGCAGCCATGTCTGCACCGGGTACCGTCGAGAGATCTGCCGGGAACGGAACGAACAGCTGCTAAATTTGCTGTCATTTTCAGGCTAGATATCCATTCACTAGTCGAAAGTCCTTTCTTGTTTGCAATCCAGCTGTTGGCGGCTATTACTTCGCTATACATCTCAACACCTTTTCCCCGTCCTGAAAGGGTCTTCCTTGATTGCTATACATGGAGACAAAAACCTACAAACATTTCTAAATGTACGGAAGTTGAAACATCACGGTCGAAATATATTTTATATATTTCAATATTAACTCATTTTGAACTGTGAATATACAAATTTCGATCCTTTTAATAACTTGTCATATTATGTTCTTCGAAACTCGTTTTCACACTGATAAAATATAATCTATTCTCGTAAATGTGCAATTTAAATATTCAAACTCTGTAAACAAGAAAAAAATAATGAGCCTTGGTTTTTTACTTTTTGGATGAAGAACATAAGCAATGAAACAGAAAAGATCTAGAACAGACGTCTCCACAAGTCTACTCGCGAGTAAGCCCCTGAACGGAACCGAAGCCAGCACGTAATGAGCGCGCTCCGCCTCACCCATCCCCATCTGTACTGTACTCAATGTTTATGCGCAAACGAAGAGCAGTGGCGGACTGCCATTATCATTGTGTTGTTCGGAGTGTTCCACGTTTCACAATGTCTTCTAATCATGGACGTAGTACATTCAAGGATGAATTGGAAGAGAAATATTTTTGTGTTAGTGGGAAGAATGTGAAACGCTTAATTTGTTCGAAAATTCTTAAGCGTGTGTTAAAATTCAACATGCGACGACAATACTCGACTCTTCACAAAGAATATCATACAATTACAGGCATGTTGGACATGTGAAAATAATTTATTTTGGGGCTATCTGTATGACTGTTGGTTATACATAATAATCAGTATATTACAATACGTTTACACTCAGTTCCGCATGACAAACATATAGCTTTCGTTTAATTTTAGGTGAAACGCGTAGGCCTACAAATATTTTGATAAATATAAAACAAGAAAATACAAACACAAATCACACACTTGTCCTCAGTATTAAAGAAAAAAAGCTTCTTGCTAGCTATGTTCTAGATTGGAATATTAGAAAATCAATGAAGCCCTTTACAGAAGCATCATTTGTAAAATCGTGCATACAGGACGTTACTAAAATACTGTGTCCAGAACAAAGTCAAAGTTTAAGAAAATTAAATTGTTTCCAATTACAGTTCAGAGAAGGAATTTCAAGATTGTAAATGTAATTGAATCTGAAGTCGAAACCAAAATTACCCAGTTTGTAGCTTACTCAGTCGCACTGGACGAAAGCACAGATATGAATGACAAAGCTCACCTAGCCATTTTCATCCGAGGAGTTAATGAACATTTTACTGTGTCTGAATGTCTTCTAGATGTAATTACAAAATACAACTAGAGAAGATCTTTTCCAGCACTAAAGGCACCATAGAACAGAAGAGGTTGAATTTGCAGCTTCATAGTATATCAAAATAATATACAAATTTATGATATTTCTTATTCTTTTGATGTTATTATTTGTAAACATAAGCAGACCGTTGCCGCGATCCCTCACTGATCGCTCTCATCTGTTGAGGTACGAGTCTCTTCCCCTTCTCTAGCCTTACAGCACACTGTGTTCGGCGTGCAGCATCGAGAGCACGAATCACGATACGCTTTTTGAGACCTCTGATATAGAATGTAGATGCGTTTTACTTATTATGCGAATAATCTTCTGTTACCCATAAAGTGGCTTTAAATAAATATTTGGTTCGTTGTTAAATCCACGTGACAGTATATTTTGTACTTGCGTAATATTCTCATTGTTCAGTGCCTGTACATGCAGACACACGAATAAGCAGATGAAAACACGCGAAACGGAGCTCGAGTCGGCGACACATTTCAGTAATTTTCTTCCTTTTTTCTCTAAGGTCCCTGAGCCAAATAACGCCATGTATACATTTAACGCCACCCTATTAAAATTTGTTAACGACACAAGTTTTCGGTAGTGAACTACTGTAGCCTGCATTCGCTTGCAATCTAGTGATGAAATGAGTTACTAGCTGTCCGCTGACATTTACGAGTGACATTATATTCCATCATTTTCCTGTTGTGTGTTGATAGTGAATGGTTGTTCTTATATCAAGGTAAGAGGCAATATTTTATTTTGTGTGTTGAGCAAATAATAACCATATGAAACTATATTTTTTCGTGATCCTTAAACATTCTTCTATGTATAGAAAGTATTTGCTATCTATAAAATTTGAAAATGTTAGAGAAACAGGCATGTCATGTTATCAAGTACTCAGTAACGCTTTAACGCCATGTGGTGTTAAAGGTCTACAGACAAAATTTTAGGTTATGTTAGTACTAAGGCTGACAGTAGAGCATCAGTGTGAAAACATCAGGAAAATCACTAAGCTTTCAACTTACAAACGTTCAGAATGTGCAGTGATGATATTAGTTCAATTGCTTATCGAACTCTTAATTTTTTTTATTTTACGTACCCTAATTTTTTTGTTTTACTTATTGGAAAACATTCATATTAAACTAAGGTAAATGTTTTTGTGTTTAATAACCTTCTACTGTGTGACATTGTCTCTTTTTTTAAGTAAGGAGTCACTGGAAAACATATTTTCCTAATCCATCTGGTGTTTCAGTTTCAGATCAAGAATCTTTCATTAGTATTGAGTGATTTTGTATCTTTTATTAACAGAAACTCAAATTTAGTCGCTTAGTTCAATTTGTGTTGCTTAGGGAAAATAATTCATTAACAATTATAAGTGTATAGGTTACTAGAAAATAGGTGGCGTTAATTGGACAACCTGTTCCTAATAACGCCAGTTTACAAAGCTTTCCTATTTGAGTTCTAATTCTTGTTCGGTATATAATATATCCATTTTCATTGTGCTATTTTGTAAAGATAAGATTACAGTTCCTATTTCATAATTTTCGTGTTTGTACATAACTTATTTCCAGAGCAAAAGTGACTGAAGTGTTAATGTGGCGTTATTTGGTACGTGTACCTTATTACATACAGGGCTATTACAAGAGAATCATTCGTTTGCAAACTGCTATATTTTACAAAATATTACTCGTACAACAATGAGTGAGTAATATGGAGAATATAGCAGTTTGAAAACGAATGATTCTTCTGTAGTAGCCCTGTGTTTTACTCTCTGAGATAGTTACATCAATAACATTCTGGCAAGCTTTTTCGCTGTCTTTTCAATTTATTATGTCTGGTTTATTGGCTTCCTTTGAATACAAGATGACATAACGAATTGAATTACCCTTCATCACGATAGGTACCGGTACTTAGCTATTTCTATAGTGTATTTTAAAATTGAAGACTAGACATAAAAAAGACTAATAATAATAATAATAATAATAATAATAATAATAATAATAATAATAATAATAATGATAATGATAATGATAATTATAATAATAATGATAATAATAATAATGATAATGATAATAATAATAATATTAATAATAATAATAATGATGATAATGATAATAATGATGATAACAATAATAATAATGATAATAATAATAATGATATAATAATAATAATAATGATAATAATAATAATAATAATAATAATCATAATGATAATAATAATGATAATGATAATAATAATGATAATAATAATGACAATAATAATAATAATAATAATGATAATGATAATAATAATAATGATAATAATAATAATAATAATGATAATAATAATGATAATAATGATAATAATAATAATAATAATGATAATGATAATAATAATGATAATAATAATAATAATAATAATGATAATGATAATGATAATAATAACGATAATAATGATAATAATGACAATAATAATAATAATGATAATAATAATAATAATAATAATAATCATGATAATAATGATAATGATAATAATAATGATAATAATGATAATAATAATAATGATAATAATAATGATAATAATGATAATAATAATAATGATAATAATAATGATAATGATAATGATAATAATGATAATAATGATAATAATAATAATGACAATAATAATAATAATAATGATAATGATAATAATAATGATAATAATGATAATAATAATGATAATAATGATAATAATAATGACAATAATAATAATAATAATTATAATGATAATAATAATAATAATGATAATGATAATAATAATAATATTGAACTGCCCCCATTGAAGGTAGCAGAGCAAACTGCCGTCGAAATTCTTCGAAAAAGCTGGTATAGTCCCTCGAGCACCTATGAGCAAGCAGAATACCTCAACGTGATTTAAGGCATATTTCAGCTTGAAATAGTTGACTGTAGGCTCATAGATCGACTTCTTCTCAAGGTGGACCTCGGCTGACTGATAACATTCTACTTCAAAACGTATCGTGGGGTCCACAATGATGCCCTGTTTAGTGTCAGCATTGTACGCTAAAATATCTACTCGTCTCATTGACCCATTTTCAGCTAGACAAGAGATTTCTTCTTCTACTATCCAGCCCTTATTTCTTAATGCGGCAGCAATTTTGGATCTTATAAGATGATGTCTAGAGTTTCACAAGAGCAATCCCTGTTCACAGAATCCCAAGACGTGTGCTAAAGTTTCAATCTCCGGGCAGCCATGTCTGCACCGGGTACCGTCGAGAGATCTGCCGGGAACGGAACGAACAGCTGCTAAATTTGCTGTCATTTTCAGGCTAGATACCCATTCACTAGTCGAAAGTCCTTTCTTGTTTGCAATCCAGCTGTTGGCGGCTATTACTTCGCTATACATCTCAACACCTTTTCCCCGTCCTGAAAGGGTCTTCCTTGATTGCTATACATGGAGACAAAACCTACAAACATTTCTAAATGTACGGAAGTTGAAACATCACAATCGAAATATATTTTATATATTTCAATATTAACTCATTTTGAACTGTGAATATACAAATTTCGATCCTTTTAATAACTTGTCATATTATGTTCTTCGAAACTCGTTTTCACACTGATAAAACATAATCTATTCTCGTAAATGTGCAATTTAAATATTCAAACTCTGTAAACAAGAAAAAAACAATGAGCCTTGGTTTTTTACATTTTGGATGAAGAACATAAGCTATGAAACAGAAAAGATCTAGAACAGACGTCTCCACAAGCCTACTCGCCAGTAAGCCCCTGAACGGAACCGAGGCCAGTACGTAATGAGCGCGCTCCGCCTCACCCATCCCCACCTGTACTGTACTCAATGTTTATGCGCAAACGAAGAGCAGTGGCGGACTGCCATTATCATTGTGTTGGTCGGAGTGTTCCACGTTTCAAAATGTCTTCTAATCATGGATGTAGTACATTCAGGGATGAATGGGAAGAGAAATATTTTTGTGTTAGTGGGAAAAATGTGAAATGCTTAATTTGTTCGAAAATTCTTAAGCGTGTGTTAAAATTCAACATGCGACGACAATACCCGACTCTTCACAAAGAATATAATATAATTACAGGCATGTTGGACATGTGAAAATAATTTATTTTGGGGCTATCTGTATAACTGTTGGTTATACATAATAATCAGTATATTACAATACGTTTACACTCAGTTCCGCATGACAAACATATAGTTTTTCCTTTAATTTTAGGTGAAACGCGTAGGCGTACAAATATTTTGATAAATATAAAACAAGAAAATACAAACACAAATCACACACTTGTCCTCAGTATTAAAGAAAAAAGCTTCTTGCTAGCTATGTTGTAGCTTGGAATATTAGAAAATCAATTAAGTAATTTACAGAAGCATCATTTGTAAAATCGTGCATACAGGACGTTACTAAAATACTGTGTGCAGAACAAAGTCAAAGTTTAAGAAAATTAAATTGTTTCCAATTCAGAGAAGGAATTTCAAGATTGTAAATGTAATTGAATCTGAAGTCGAAACCAAAATTAACCAGTTTGTAGCTTACTCAGTTGCACTGGACGAAAGCACAGATAGAAATGACAAAGCTCACCTAGCCATTTTCATCCGAGGAGTTAATGAACATTTTACTGTGTCTGAATGTCTTCTAGATGTAATTACAAAATACAACTGGAGAAGATCTTTTCCAGCACTAAAGGCACCATAGAACAGAAGAGGTTGAATTTGCAGCTTCATAGTATATCAAAATAATATACAAATGTATGATATTTCTTATTCTTTTGATGTTATTATTTGTAAACATAAGCAGACCGTTGCCGCGATCCCCCACTGATCGCCGATCCCATCTGTTGAGGTACGAGTCTCTTCCCCTTCTCTAGCCTTACAGCACACTGTGTTCGGCGGGCAGCATCGAGAGCACGAATGACGATACGCTTTTTGGAGACCTCTGATCTGGAATGTAGATGCGTTTTACTTATTATGCGAATAATCTTCTGTTACCCATAAAGTGGCTTTAAATAAAAATTTGGTTTATTATTAAATCCACGTGACAGTATATTTTGTACTTGCGTAATATTCTCATTGTTCAGTGCCTGTACATGCAGACACACGAATAAGCAGATGAAAACACGCGAAACGGAGCTCGAGTCGTCGACACTTTTCAGTAATTTTCTTCCTTTTTTCTCTAAGGTCCCTGAGCCAAATAACGCCATGTATACATTTAACGCCACCCTATTAAAATTTGTTAACGACACAAGTTTTCGGTAGTACACTACTGTAGCCTGCATTCGCTTGCAATCTAGTGATGAAATGAGTTACTAGCTGTCCGCTGATATTTACGAGTGATATTATATTCCATCATTTTCCTGTTGTGTGTTGATAGTGAATGGTTGTTCTTATATCAAGGTAAGATGCAATATTTTATTTTGTGTGTTGAGCAAATAATAACTATATTAAACTATATACTCGTATTTTCGGGATCCTCAAACATTCTTCTATGTATAGAAAGTATTTGCTATCTATAAAATTTGAAAATGTTACAGAAACAGACATATCATGTTATCAAGTACTCAGTACCGCTTTAACGCCATGTGGTGTTAAAGGTCTACAGACAAAATTTTAGGTTATGTTAGTACTAAGGCTGACAGTACAGCATCAGTGTTAAAACATCAGGAAAATCACTAAGCTTTCAACTTACAAACGTTCAGAATGTGCAGTGATGGTATTGGTTCAATTGCTTATCGAGCTCTTAATTTTTTTATTTTACATAACTTAATTTTTTTTGTTTTACTTATTGGAAAACATTCATATTAAACTAAGGTAAATGCTTTTGTGTTTAATAACTTTCTACTGTGTCACATTGTCTCTTTTTTTAAGTAAGGAGTCACTGGAAAACATATTTTCCTAATCCATCTGGTGTTTCAGTTTCAGATCAAGAATATTTCATTAGTATTGAGTGATTTTGTATCTTTTATTAACAGAAACTCAAATTGAGTTGCTTAGTTCAATTTGTGTTGCTGAGGAAAAATAATTCATTAATAATTATAAGTGTATAGGTTACTAGAAAATAGGTGGCTTTAATTGGACAACCTGTTCCTAATAACGCCAGTTTACAAAGCTTTCCTATTTGAGTTCTAATTCTTGTTCGGTATATAATATATCCATTTTCATTGCGCTATTTTGTAAAGGTAAGATTACTGTTTCTATTTCATAATTTTCGTGTTTGTACATAACTTATTTCCAGAGCAAAAGTGACTGGTGTTAATGTGGCGTTATTTGGTACGTGTACCTTATTACATACAGGGCTATTACAAGAGAATCATTCGTTTGCAAACTGCTATATTTTCCAAAATATTACTCGTACAATGAGTGAATAATATGGAGAATATAGCAGTTTGAAAACGAATGATTCTTTTGTAGTATCCCTGTATTTTACTCTCTCAGATAGCTACATCAATAACATTCTGGCAAGCTTTTCGCTGTCTTTTCAATTTATTATGTCTGGTTTAATAGCTTCCATTTCTCTTTCCATTTGTAATACAAGATCACATAACGAATTGAATTACCCTTCATCACGATAGGTACCGGTACTTAGCTATTTCTATAGTGTATTTTAAAATTGAAGACTAGACATAAAAAAGACTAATAATAATAATAATAATAATAATAATAATAATAATAATAATAATGATAATAATAATAATAATGATAATAATAATGATAATAATGATAATAATAATGATGATAATAATAATAATAATGATGATAATAATAATAATAATAATAATAATAATGATGATAATAATGATAATAATAATAATGATAATAATAATAATAATGATAATAATAATAATGATAATAATAATAATAATGATAATAATAATGATGATAATAATAATAATAATGATAATAATGATAATAATGATAATGATAATAATAATAATGATAATAATAACGATAATAATAATGATAATAATAATAATAATGATGATAATAATGATAATAATAAATGATAATAATAATAATAATGATAATAATAATTTTTATTTATTTATTTATTTATTTATTTATTTCAAATATTAATGTGCAAAACAACAGCACAAGGCCAATTACAGTTTAGCACAAAATAAAAAAAAAAATAAATAAAACAAGACAGAACAAATGATTATGAATGAATGACAGAAATGGCAGTGAGATGAAATACAATCAATATAATGGTCAACATTAACCATTCACCAAATACAACAAACTAAATGGCAATATCTAACAAATTATAAAAGATATTAAATAACAAGTAAGGAATATCATGCATAAGTAAAATCAAATCAGATCTTGCAAATTGGCACTTTTAATACATCTGGCTATTGGAGAAAGGGATTTAAATAATTTAGTGAAAAAAATTCTTTGACCACGAAAACCTTTCACGGGAATTCTAAGGTAGGTGTTATGTATAAAAGAATCACAATCAATTACACCATTAATAGCATTATTAAAGAAGGTGTAATCAATATCCTGACGTCTCGAATACAGACTGGTACAGTTAAAATATTTACTAGACAGTTCATAATTTAAAGAAGAGGAGTTGGGTACGAATCTGAACGCACAAAGAGAAATGAATTTTCTTTGGATATTTTCTAGTTTAGCTGAATCAGTAGACGTAATAGAGTTCCACGCAACAGATGCATATTCTAATTTAGACCTTACTAAAGCATAATATAATGTAAGTAGTGTATCAGGAGAGGAAAAGGAATAAGTAATAGACCTAATGAGACCAAGCATTCTTAGTGAATGATTAAATAAATGATCAACATGGTCATGAAAGTACAATTTAGAATCAAGATGTATACCGAGATCCTTTATACAGTCCTTCCTGATTATGGCGGCATTCGATAGCGAATAGTTGAACTTCAATGTAGTTGTCTTCCTAGAGAAAGAGATAACGCATGTTTTAGAAATATTAATTTTCATACCGTTATAATCAGACCAACGTTGAATGGCATGTATATCATTTTGAAGTAAATGACAATCAGCAAGACTATTAATTTTTCTAAATATTTTTAAATCATCGGCAAAGAGAAGATAATGGGAACAGATGGGCTTACAAATGTCATCGATAAAAAGCAGGAATAATAACGGACCTAGGGTGGAGCCCTGTGGAACACCACAAAGAATAGTGAAAGGATCAGAGAGAGAGTTTCCCAACCGAACACGAGATTGTCTGTTGGTTAAATAGTTTTCAAACCAGCTAAGATAATTAATGGAAAGTCCAAACTGATCTAATTTACTTATTAAGATTTGATGAGGAACAACATCAAATGCTTTACTGAAATCAAAATAAATGGCATCAATTTGGCCTTGGGATTCAACTGTAGGCATAATAAGATTGAGATAATTGACCAAATTCGTTGTTGTAGATTTATTTTTAATAAAGCCATGTTGAGCAGGATTTAAATTAGATTTAATATAAAATGAAACATGTTTGTGAATAATTTTTCAAAAATTTTTGAAAAGTTATTAAGTATTGAAATAGGTCTGTAATTATTAACAGAATGTTTATTGCCATTCTTAAATATCGGAATGACAGACGCTTCCTTCCATAAAGAAGGATAAATACCCGTACTAAGGCTAAGATTAAAAATAAAAGTTAATAGAGGAATAAGAATCTGAGAACAACCTTTAATAATGAAATTAGGTATGCCATCAGTTCCCATGGATTTATTGGGCTTAAGCCTCCTAATGACATTCAAGACATCTTCACACACAATAACCGGTAAATATAAGCAGTCAGTAGTGATAGAATCATTAACAAATATATGATTGATCTTTTTTTGTACCGATTTAAATTGATCAGCAAAAGCATTTGCGATCTCAGTTTGATCAGTGATGTGCTCCCCATCAATAATTAACTCAGTAGGCAAGGATTTTGATTTACGAAATGATTCTACATACTTCCAAAATTTCTTAGGCTCATTTTTCAAATTTCTATCAATAGATTGGAGCCAGAGTAATTTATCAGAATTTATCTTATTTTTTACTTGTTTTCTAAGGGAAGAAAATATAAGATAATGATAATCAGATTTTGATTTTTAAAATTCTTGTGAGCTTTATTTTTTTTTCTTTATGAGTAAACGAAGTGAGTTTGAAAACCACTTAGGATAAGTAGATTTTTTTACTCGTGATAAAGGTACAGCATCAGCAATCGCGTCATTTATTGTATGAGTTAATGAAACTACGGCTTCATTGACATCAGTAGACTCGTAAAGACTAGTCCAATCATGATTAAAAAGAGTTGTGTATAATTTCATATAATCACCCTGAGAGAAATTAAAATAAGACTGATTAGAAGAATATAAAGGAAGAGATAAATTGACTTCAAGATTAACACAAATAGAAGGATGATAATTGTCTTGACGAACAAGAATGATTAGCTAGGTAAACAGAACTATTAATAACATTGGTAAAAACAAGGTCAAGCAGATTTTTATTATTCAAAGTAAAATTAATCTGATTTAAACCAAGAAGGCAAGAAGAAGAAAATAGATCAAGAGACTTAATTTTTGCGTAATAATGGATGTTAGGAAGACTACAACCAGATGCCCAGTCAATACCAGGAGAATTGAAATCACCGAGAATAAGTATTCTAAAATTATGTGAATCAAGATTATTCTCAAGAAAAGTAAGATAATTTCTTAAATTTTTGGGATCCGTGTCAGGAGAGAAATAGTGATTACCAATTAATAAATTACTACCATCAGAAATTTTTATTTCAATCCAGACACATTCATTAATTTTTTCTAGGTCATATCTCCTGCATATAATGGGAATCTGATTGCTTATCGCAATTAAGACGCCTCCACCTTTACATTTATTAGTGTCATCACGCACCCTGTCAGCACGAAACACAGTATACGAATGAGGAAATAGATTGCTACTAAAAACAGAATCAGATAACCATGTTTCTGTGAGACAGATGATTGCATCATTATTGGATACTATATTTTGAAAAATTTCATCTACTTTAGTGTTAAGTCCTCGTACATTTTGGTAATAAATCTCAAGGTGATTATAAGAACTACACATGACAATAGAAGAACATAACTAGGAGGAAGTGCCCTGAGTATCATTGGAAACCACTGGCGTAGCAAAATCGAAATGCTGTTCGGGCTTAAGCTTCCCGTAGAACGGTGCAATTAAGCAGCCCTCAGGCCAAACATTCGGATTATTAATAGCTTCAAAATCTCTTTCCTCCACTAATATGTGGAAAGAAGAATATGTTTGAAATTTTGTTTTTAGTTTTGTAACCTTTAGGAAATTGATATTTATTTGATTCGCCAGAGTCGATTGTTGGGTCAGAGAATCCTTAATATTACTTATGCTGACATTAGGACCAAATCTCGATACAAACAGAGATTTGGTTTTCGCTCGTTCGGGGCCATCTCAATACCTGTGGCATTGCGCGTCCCAACCCTAGGTTCCCGTTTCCGCCTTTTGTGAGTGACAACTTGAAATCCGTCAGGTAAGGAATCAACGATCTCAGTAACAGCCGGACTCGAAACTGTACTTACAGCAGGAACATGATCCACAGCTCTGCTCGCAACAGGAAGTTCAACTACAGCAGAACGTGCAGGATCAGCAGAAATCTTCTTCTGTAAAGCAGAAATCTTCTTCTGTAACAGATGATGATAATAATAATAATAATGATAATGATAATAATAATAATGATGATAATAATAATAATAATGATAATAATAATAATGATAATAATGATAATAATAATAATAATGATAATAATGATAATAATAATAATAATAATAATAATAATAATAATAATAATAATGATAATAATAATAATAATAATAATGATGATAATAATAATGATAATAATGATAATGATAATAATAATAATGATAATAATAATGATGATAATAATAATAATGATAATAATAATGATAATAATAATAATAATGATGATAATAACAATGTTAATGATAATAATAATAATGATAATAATAATGATAATAATAATGATAATAATAATGATAATAATAATAATGATAATAATAATAATGATAGTGATAATAATAATAATAATAATAATAATGATAATAATGATAATAATAATAATGATAATAATAATAATGATAATAATAATGATAATAATAATAATGATATTAATGATAATAATAATGATAATAATAATAATGATAATAATAATGATAATAATAATAATGATAGTGATAATAATAATAATAATAATAATAATAATTATAATAATGATAATAATAATGATAATAATAATAATAATGATAATAATAATGATAATAATAATAATGATATTAATGATAATAATAATGATAATAATAATAATGATAATAATAATAATGATATTAATGATAATAATAATGATAATAATAATAATAATGATAATAATAATGATAATAATAATGATAATAATAATAATAATGATAATAATAATAATAATAATAATAATAATAATAATAATAATAATAATAATAATAATAATGGTAATATTAATAATGATAATGATAATAATGATAATAGTAATAATGATAATAATAATAATAATAATAATATTGATAATAATAATAATAATAATAATTTTATTTAGAATTTATTTATTTAGAATTTATTTAGAATATTAACGTGCAAAAACAACAGCACAAGGCCAATTACAGTTTTGCACGATACAAAACAGAACAAAACAACAAATGATGATGAGAATGAATGATAGAAAATGGCAATGAGTTGAAATACAAACAATATAATGGTCTACATCAATCATTGATCAAATAATAATTATAAAATTATAAAATTAGTACAATGAGAATTGAAATAATGGAATGGTCTACATGAATCAATAGACCAAATGCAAGAAATATATGGACAAATAATTATTAAAATTAGATCAGTGAGTTAAAACTCAAAGATATACTACACTATAATGATAATAATAATAATAATAGTAATAATAATAATGATAATAATAATAATAATAATAATAATAATAATAATAATAATAATAATAATAATAATTATAATGTTTTATTTTCGCTGGCAGAGTTAAGGCCATAAGGCCTTCTCTTCCACTCAACCAGTCTTAATCAATACAATACATAAATTTAAATTACAAATATTTACACTACACTTAAAACATTCTCCAGCAATATTCTTCACTACACATTTATTTAAATTTAGATAAATCTATAAGGTAAAGTAGTAACTTAATTTATGAGCTAATTTAATTCAATGAATTATAATTAATTTAATATTTGAGATAGCTAGTAATATGATGAAAATTAATTTAATATAAGCTTACTAGGACTATGTTATAGGGAAGACTGTCAGTACTAAAGAACAAAACACTGGAAAACAGTGCTTTGTTGTCCAAGTACGAGTAGTAATGTATGTATGTATCCAATGCCTACCCATTTCACTTTACGTGATTCGGGTTCCGCATATTGTGGTTAGATGGCAGGACTGTGACCCATTTTCTAGTTGTACACCATTTCGGAGGGCCACACTGTACATGATGTGCATCTGTGGAGAGTTATGTCATGTACTAGGGTGAGTGTATGTGTAAGTGTAGTGTATGGAATGAGTGGTGATGATGATGATGATGATGATGATGATGACGACGAGAAAGGGAGAAGGGGAAACCCGGTGCCGGCACGTAGCCTACTCCTGTCGAATAGCACCAAGGAGCCCGCCAGGCTTAACGTCCCCGTCCGACGGACGAATCACTATCAACAGTAACATTTGAAGAGTTCGCGGAAAAACGATGAATGTCACATTTCTGTTAAGGATTAGATAATGATCTAATTGAGTCTATAACTGCAACATGTAGTGCTGTTTCTATAGAAAATAAAGGAAAGGATTGCTGTATTCATGGTGATAATTCTCCTTTTTACCATTTTTCATAAGAACAACATTACATTTCGCAGTGATCCATTGAATTAGATAATTACATCAACCTTAAGAAAACTGTGACATTCATCGTTTTTCCCCGCGAACACTTCATATGCCTTCTCTTTATAGTAATATTATATATTTTATGCTCGACCATGCCGAAATGTAGTAATTATACACCTGGTAGCAGTCCTTCAATGCATGTCATTAAAGTATACCTATTCATTAAAGTTCAGGTTTTCGATTATTCTCGGATATGCAATCGAAAGAGAACGAGGGAAACGTCATGGAGGCTGGAAATCCAATACTGTCGCAGAAGGTTATGTTCTGTTACTATAATAATTAGCATTAATTGTAAGCAATATTCAAATAAATTCAATTTGTCATCTCGTTTTTCAATTCTAAATCAATTTCCAGGTTATATCAAAATTAGTTCATGTTATTCTCTACATTACATCAAGGTCAATGACATTATTGTTCCTCGGAAAAAATCAATACTTTCGCGTCTGCGCACATCTCACAATATACGAACTATGCACAAGGTCACTTCCGATCTTCAGTCAGATACAAATAAAATGAATACTTCTGAATAATTTCAAGTTAGAAATATGGTCGAGCATAAAAAGTCGTATGAAACTTGCCTATAATAATCATTATAGGCTCGTTGCATAATGTACTATTAAGACATCGGTGGAGAAGCTAGGTTCCAAATAAAATTACAATGGGACATATCATCTTTTTATTAGTGGAATGAATCTGGGACACAGTCTTTTTGGAAAAATTGATTATCAAAGGTATTGGCACTTATAGCCTTTTTATTCCAATCTTCAATTATTGATTTTCCGAAATTACGTTATTGAAATATTATTCTCAATTACATTTTGTAAGTCATTCATATTTCTCATTCAACTTCTTAGCCAACTTAGGCCCGATTGTATAAACCATTTAATCTTAGATCAGAGGTTAAATTGATCCTTGTTTCAGCTGAACTTGGAATTTTGTGTTGTATAAAGTCTAATCTGAGATTAATTTGTCTCAAACTAAAGTCAAGTTTGACTGAAGAAATTTCTCCGATTAAGTTAGATGATCCAAGTTCAGTTATTTCTTTTCTGTTTGAAATATACGAGTGACAGGTTGTGCAAATAAAATATCCATTATTATTAATATTAATAGATATGTTAGGTACATTTATATATATTTCTTTCAATTTCTTGCCTTAATGCACAAACATTCTTATAATTTATAAGGCTCTATCGAGTTCAGCAGTATCAAATAACATAACCTATAATTATATTATGTTTATAACAACCATTAATTATTAATGGATATGATAGGTACATTCATAAATGTTCAATTAACTGTATTACTAAACGAAAATTGTCGTTTTATAAAGCTTTATTATGTTTAGCAGTATCAAACACCATAACATGATAACAACTTGGAGAACAGTCAACCTTCTTCTTATTGTCCGCCATTATTTACATTGCACAAAAAAAAAAGCCAGTGTCTCCAACAGTGTGTACGGAAAGTCGCCAAAAAGTAGTTGTAAAGTCGCTAGATTTCTCATTATCAACAAAGAAAGATTAAATTTTGTCACTATGGGGTGCTAAAAAGGTCAATAAATCCCTATTTAAGCAATATAAATGTTAAAAGAAATTGTTGTTGAAAAAGAGTTAAAGTCGCTAGATTGGCAACACTGAACAAACCTGTATAACATGGTCCGGGCATTACGTATTTCACCTGTTTATGCGATGTTGCCAAATCCTTTTCACGTGAACTTAGATTGCATTTGAACAAAGGTAAATTGATCGCAGAAAAGTTTTATACAATAGAAGAAGTGTCTGAACTCGGTTCACTTTTCGATCTTTAGTCAGGGAGTTTTATACAATTGGGCCTTAATGCTGTCATAATCTTTGTTGTGTGACAAGCATTGCGTGTTACAGCTACTAGGACAACACAAAATAAATTCAAGATAAACAAGAAACACAGACTAGCTAAAATGAAAGAGATATGATTCTCCAAACTCATATCAGAAATCGAGTCCAGGTTGATGTGTAGCCAGATTGCTAACACTCTAGCCATCTGAACTACGTTTATATTTAAGTTTACATTGAATAAAATATGAATGTTGACTTCCAGGTTACCTCAAGAGAAAGTGGACCCCTACGAGCCAATAGACCACCACATTTACGATGCTGCCTATCGACGGGGCTTATCTGCAAGAAGCTGCTTCCGTCTATATTCGGCCTGTCCATTTTCAATGATCGATGTGTTCCTTGGTTACGGAGCATAGTACACAGTATAAACCTACTGAATTATATCACTGTATATATTTTTATTGTAAAAACGTGAGACCAGTAACAATGGTAGACCACAAAGATCCTGAATTCCAGAAAAGAGAAATTGTCAGTGTTTGAAGAATTGTAAATAATAGGCCTATATTATAAATTTTGAAAAGAATGATAGCAATCTTCTGTTAAAACTGAATTTGAATAAAGCCAATAAAATGTTAATGAGATACACTACATATTATTACAACAATGATACATATTACATATATACAGGGACATCATTTTACTTTTACTTCAATTTGTATTGTACCTGAGTTTTTGAATGTACTTCACTCCCACCCCTTCTACTAATGAAGTTCCAACTCCACACAGAACCAAGACCGCAGATAGTAAGCAGTACTGAATGAGTATAGTACGTTCCAGAAATATGTTCGCGTTTTCCAGTGACGAAAGAGCTTTCAATATTGAATCATATTTTCGCACAGGTACTGTCCGTTTGCCTACGTCGCATCCCGATTTCTCCCACCTGCTTCTGCTCGCCCCTCTGTAATAGCTGGGCTGTCTTAGCTCTTTTCTGAAAGCAATAATTTCTGTTTGGAATTGGAAGTTTATGTAATATTATACAGCTGTTTAATTTAACTTAAATAAAGGGGCCCCGTTAAGTAATTAACTGTCACGTGATTTCCCCCCTTTCTACAATCCTGCGGCATAACCACTTGGACGGACAGTAGATAGCATGTCTGAGTAATTTTATATTTTCGGGTCCGGCAGAAGTGAAGATTGAATTTACAGTACGTAGAGTAGGTACAGAATTATTTCAACGTGAGTTACTAGTACGAAGGACGAAACTGGCAATTGGAATTAGATGCAGTAGTCTATAGTGCGATAATATGCACAAAAGAACTGAAGCCTGTATCGAAATGAACGGCCACCATTTTCAAACTTGTGTTTAAATATTCATATTATGATTATTTTTCAATTCAACTTCTTTCTCTATATTGTACGCTAATGTGCTGAAGACAGTATAATATACACTGCATAATGAATACGTCCGCATGGATACCTTAGTTCGTAAGTAAAAACACTTATTCTTAATACAGTACTGTACTTTGATTAAACAAAAACCTAATGAAAATTATGAAACTCAAAATTGCGATATTTCCTAGTTTACGTAAATGGATGAACTACTTTTCTTCCTTCCTATACCTAGTAGAGTGATTTGTGTTTTACGCCAGTATCATCGAACTCCAGACTTGGAGGGGGGAGCAAGCGGTGTTTCCGGTTCTCTAAAGGTATAGACAGGTTAATATTAAAAATGTTAGTAAAAATAAAATGATGTCCCTGTACAAGGAGGAAGGCAGAAAATAGGAATGATTGAAAATGTTGGGTTTGCAGTGAAATACCTGCCCTTGGACAGAACACTGAACTAACGAACGGACGAAGGAACGAACGAACGATTGAATGAATGAATGAATGAATGAATGAATGAATGAATGAATAAATTAATTAATGAACTCAAAATTTCACAGTGATCTGCATTATGACTCATTGAGACACGAGAGTAACAGAGAAGACAGTTAATATAACAAAGGAATGCGCTTGAAATGTAAACTCGCAAACTTACTTAACAAATAACGCTTAGCAATATGAAACAAGTCAAGTTAAACATTGCAGTTCTTGTGTTTGTCCTGTTGATTAGCTGCACACTCTGGTCAGACAAGAATCATGGTTCTCAAGTTCTCGGAAAACAGCGAGATTTCCACGCCCAGTGCAGTCGGTCGGTAAGTACAACGACCCAGAGTTCTACTTTATTAATACCTTCATTAAGGAGTTAAGATAGTATTCCATGACGCGAAATGAATTACTTTATTTCTTCAATTACGGAAAATCACATCATTGAGTGGAAACAGCGAACTTAATCTATTGTAAAGCCATAAATTAAGAAGGTAAGGATGTTGTGTGTGTGTGTGAGAGAGTGAGTGAGTGAGTGAGTGAGTGAGTGAGTGAGTGAGTGAGTGAGTGAGTGAGTGAGTGAGTGTGAGTGAGTGTGCATGTATGTATGCAATATTTACTTACTAATTCATTTATTCACTAATTAATTTACTTATTCATTATATTATTTTTTCATTCACGTATATATTAATTTTATTTGTTCATTTATTTTTTCATTCAATTATTTATTAATTCAATTATTTTTATTCACGTATTTATTCATTCATTTATTTATTCATTCTTTCATTTATTTCTTCATTCATTTTTTCAGTCATTCATTAATTTATTCATTCAATTATTTCTTCATTCATGTATTTATTCATTCATTTATTAACTCATTTATTGATTTACTTATTCATTAATTAATTTATTCATTCCTTCATTTATTCATTTATTCGCTCATTCATTTATTCAGTCATTCACATATTTATTCATTCATTTATTTATTTACTTATTCATTAATTAATTTGTTCATTCCTTCATTTATTCATTTCTTCGTTCATTCATTTATTCAGTCATTCACATATTTATTCATTCATTTATTGATTTACTGATTCAATAATTAATTTATTCATTCCTTCATTTATTCATTTATTCGTTCATTCATTTATTCAGTCATTCACATATTTATTCATTCATTTATTGATTTACTTATTCATTAATTAATTTATTCATTCCTTCATTTATTCATTTATTCTTTCATTCATTTATTCAGTCATTCACATATTTATTCATTCATTTATTGATTTACTTATTCATTAATTAATTTATTCATTCCTTCATTTATTCATTTCTTCGTTCATTCATTTATTCAGTCATTCACATATTTATTCATTCATTTATTGATTTACTTATTCATTAATTAATTTATTCATTCCTTCATTTATTCATTTCTTCGTTCATTCATTTATTCAGTCATTCACATATTTATTCATTCATTTATTGATTTACTTATTCATTAATTAATTTATTCATTCCTTCATTTATTCATTTCTTCGTTCATTCATTTATTCAGTCATTCACATATTTATTCATTCATTTATTGATTTACTTATTCATTAATTAATTTATTCATTCCTTCATTTATTCATTTCTTCGTTCATTCATTTATTCAGTCATTCACATATTTATTCATTCATTTATTGATTTACTTATTCATTAATTAATTTATTCATTCCTTCATTTATTCGTTCATTCATTTATTCAGTCATTCACATATTTATTCATTCATTTATTTATTTACTTATTCATTCATTTATTCACTCATTTACTTATTTACTAAATTCAATTATTTTCCATTCACTTATTTATCCATTCGTTTATTCATTCATTCATTTATTCACTCATTCATGCATTATTTATTTATCCACTCAATCATACATCCATTCACTCTCGCGGTTTATGTATGTATGTATGTATGTATGCATTTATATATTTTATTTATTTAAGTACGTTATTTTACGTCGCTGTATCAACATCTTATATTATTTAGCGTCTGAATGAGATGAAGGTGGTAATGCCGGTGAAATGAGTCCGAGGTCCAATACCGAAAGCTACCCAGCATTTGCTCAAATTGGGTTTAGGGAAAACCCCGAAAAAAACCTCAACCAGCTAACTTGCCCCGACCGGGATTCAAACCCGGACCACCTGGTTTCCGCGACAAGGCGCACTATCCGTTACTCCACAGGTGTGGACTTGCATGTATATATTATGTACGTATCTATGTATGTATGTATGTACGCATGCATGTACGCGAATCTTGTCATTTCCATAAATTATAGTTTAAATATTTAAAATTTTATTTTAGACATAAATTAAGCTCCATTATTAACTTTGAATCCCTACTATTACTCAAACTTAAAATGGTTGGGAGTAAGTACGCACACATACACCCATATATTATATAATAGTATTCGTAAATTGTTTCTTTTAAGAAATTAGCTTATTTACTATTGTCGACTATTTCTTTTATATACGTCATTCCATTTTCGACCAATGAAGTGTAATGAAATTTTGAATTCCAACCAATCACAGTCACACTTTGCGATAATTTTTGCAGCTAGATTTATCGCTATCAACTTATCTCATGGTCGTTCTTTTGTTTAGTCGTTGTCGCCAACTGTTTCCCCGTAAACTGATGATCTTGAATACATTAAGATGCAACTACACGCTTAAACTTTTCTTTCAATTTTAAAGCAATGAATGCAAGATTGGTATTTAATATTAATTAATATATTTACGTAGTAAAGACGACGTTCAAAACGGCGCAATCTTCATGCATCTTAATTGAACGTACCTTTTAAACTTGATTCTTTCAATATTCTTCCAATATTGCACGCATACGCGATTGGAATATTGAACTGTGTAGATACAGCTTAGTTCCGTTACACACTACAGCGAGAATGGGTTTGTCGAGCTATAAAAAATGCTTTCGTGTAGCACTGATTGTAACGGTCGAAATAAGGCACAGCTGACATTGGTCCTGCTCCCACAGGTAACGTAACCTATAAGTAGCCTATAAAATTTGTATTTTGTGAATGAAATGAAACAATTAATAAAAAGTCAGATGTTCAAGTTTATGTAACATCATCGCATATCAAACCCAAAGACCTTGCATAGTAATAATAAGATCTTTTCATCAAACTGCCTTCCGTATGGCGTAATAAAATTCGTGTTTTAATTAGGCCTATCTATACAGAGATGGCTTCACTGTGTAGCAAAATGTCTCGCTGTGAATACATAAGCATTGGTATACAGGTGTCCCCACTATTACTGTTAAATTAAATTATGATTTCAGCAGATAATGAAAATGGGATTTACGTTATAATAATAAGAGAAAAGTGCAGTACATGTAATTAACATTGTTAAACCTGTATTTCGCTTCTCGCAATTGGCATTACTGAATAATAACGTCGAATTTCTTTATTGCAACAATCAATATTCATCTACGAATATTTCAACTCACAATGTCTGAATAGGTTAAGTATTCGTTAATAGACAATTATTAACATTTTGTGATCGAATTTTAGGGATATATTATTTAGATTTTTATTTTATTCACGAAATAGTCCTAATAAATGCCACTCGAGGTCTGAGATTACTACAGATAAAATGTATGGATATTATTACTGTGCTAGAAATCTTCATATTCAACCTAACCGAGAACATATCAGATAGACAGCACCTACTTCAAATGTTAACTTCTTGAAGTCGGTACAATCAAAGAATATAAATAGAGATGAAGACCAGGAAGCTGAAAGAACACATTTGGCTATAGGAGTAGGGAATTTTGGCATTGCATACTTTCCTTTCTGATTTCGCGTTTCGTAATCTTTATTTCACTCAGCTTACAAATTACTACATATATAGCTACTTATAAACGTGCGTCTCTCTCTGAAGTTGAGCTGAGTTTTGTTCATGGAAAATAAATATTAGCCTATAACTTCTTTCGACCTTTTCAGAAGGGAGTTTACTACATTTCAAACTAACTTCCCGTTTTAAGTACAAAAGTAGATACAAAGGTTAAAGAATTCTCCTGATAATAAACTTCATGTACGATCCCTTTGGGCGAAATGTGTATTAGAATAACGCTGCTTTGAACACGGAGCACTCCTTTCATCTTCAATAATTAAGAATCTCAAAGAGGAAGACTATCTCTGAGGAAGCGACTACACTCTTTGAAAACTGAGAAAGAACCAACGCTGTAGCAACTTCAGTTTTTAATTCTTTTGCGTACTAATATTGAGAAATCTAAAGTATAAAATCTAGCATTCAACCTAACGCTGCAGTATCAATATTCACTCGGAGTGAAAACTTTATAAAAAGTTTTACTTTTAAGAGTAGCCTATATTAATGAGGTCAGCCATATAGGCTACCTATATCTGGGAATATTGAATTTTGTCTTATGATAAGTTCAGACATAGATCAGCATAAAATCCTTATCAAAATACACAGGAACATCATTTTATTTTTAAGACTTCAATTTTTACTGTACCCGAGTTTTTTAATGTACTTCACTCACACCCCCTCTACTAGTAAACTTCCAACCGTCCTCAACACAGAACCAAGGCCCCGCAAGCAGTCAAAGTCGCCTTACGGTCATAGTAAACAGTACTGAGTTAGTGAGTATAGTACGTTCCAGAAATATGTTCGCGTTTTCCAGTGACGAAAGAGCTTCTAATATTGAATCATATTTTCGCACAGGTACCGTCGTCCGTTTGCCTATGTCGCATCCCGGTTTTCCCCACCCGCTTCTGCTCGCTCCTCCGTAAAGGCTAGTGGCTGGGATGTCTTAGCTCTTTTCTCAAAACATTAATTTCTGTTAGGAATTGGACGTCTACGTAATATTATACAACTGTTTAAAATGAATTAAATAAAAGGGCCTCGATAAGAAATTAACGTGATTTTCCCCCTTTCTACGACCCTGCGACAGAACCACTTGGTCGGACAGTAGATAGCATGTCGGAGTAATTTTATCTTTTCGGATCGGGCAGAAGTGAAGATTGAATTTACAGTACGTAAGGAACTCTTTTATAGAGTAGGTACAGAGTTATTTCAACATGGGTTACTAGTACGAAGGACGAAACTGGTAATTGGAATTACGTACAATAGTCTATAATGCGATAATATGCACATTAGAACTGTAGCCTGTATCGAAATGAATGGCTGCCATTTTCAAAAATATGTTTAAATATCCATATTATGATTATTTTTCAATTTAACTTCATTCTCTATAGAGTCCGCTAATGTGCTGTAAACAGTATAATATACACTGCATAATGAATACGTCCGCATGGACAGCTCAATTCGTGAGTAAAACCACTTATTGTTAATACAGTACTGTATTTTGATTAAACAAAAAGCTAATGAAAATTATCAAACTAAAAATCGTGACATTTTCTAGTTTACGTAAATGGATGAACTACTGTTCTTCCCTCCTATACCTAGTAAAGTGATTTGTTTGTGTTTTACGCCAGTATCATCGAACTCCAGTCGTGGAAGGGGTTAGCAAATGGTGTTTCCGGTTCTCAACCGTTAATCCAAAGATGTGGCCAGGTTAATATTAGAAATGTTAGTAAAATATGATATCCCCCTATACAAGGTCGGGCAAAGAAACGGGAGATTTTAATTTTGTTGTTGGCAGTACAGGGATTATTTTATATTTTAGTAGGCTTAGATTCACTGTCATTTTGAGTCTGATTGTTGCAATTTATTAAACATGGGGCATTGGACTTGTCAGCAACATGGATTTTCTGTAAAATCGTACTATCTAAATGGCCAATGGCCAGAAGTAGCTCCTAGGGAGTTTCGCTGCCACTTTCAACTCCGTCGTCATGATCCTTTGCCCTCTCCACATGATTAAAACCTGGGCTCGTAATTTAAAAGAAAAAAGATCAGCAATAAAAAGGAAACGTTCAGGTAAAGGAAAAACTTTTCGTACTCCTGAAAATTTGAGACTGTTAAGGCTGGTTCACAATAAATCGGAAACGAGAATCGGAACGAAAACGAAAATTGTAAAATTGTTGAAATGTGTACATTTAAATGTGAGCATTCACAATTAACGAAAACCTTGCCGGAGCCCGGGATCGGGAACGGAGAGATGGCCAAGTTTCAACTTTGGCGTTCACGTTTCCGATCACAGCCCACTAGATTCATTCTATTGCCATCTAAAAGCTATTTTGTCGTCGTATATTTTGTAGCAAGAAGACCGTGACATAATCTATGCATTATTTTGTTCTGTGCTGTGCATCATGGAGCAAGTTTTATTTGATGAGATTCTAATATTGAGTGTTGAGGAAAATCCTCACGTTTACGATAAGCGGCGCGCCTCGTATATAGATGAGAAAATGAAGGAGAATACGTGGCTTTCAATAGCTGCATCTTTGAACACCGATCGTAAGTGAATCATATTTTATTACTGTATTGGTTGTATTACACACTACGTATTCATGCTTCAATTCAATAACTACTGTTGTGTTCATTTTTGTTCTATTACAAATGTTTCTTCTCTAATTATTTTACGTTGTGATAGACTTAAAATAGGTTGTGATAATAAAGATGCATGGGCATATTTATAGTACCGTTGAAATTTTGAAGTTGGTTAACCTGTGTGTATGTTGGCTGCCTTGTACTCATGAGAGAACGCCATTGGTCAATTATACATAAATAACATCAGAATGCGTAATATCGACTTTACATATCGTTATTGACATGCATATCGATATGCATAGTCGTCTACGTTCTCGGTTTATTGTGAATCAAAAATTTTCATATTCACGTCCTCTGCTTCTCGTTTTCACTCTGGTTCTCGTTCCCTGTTTATTGTGAACCAACTTTTAGAGTTGCTTTAGTGATTAGTCCGACGTGTTCAATTCGGAGACACGCTCTGGCACTGAATCTGAGCCGCTTTAGTGTACGACCAATACTGAATAAAGATTTAAAATTCATTGGTACACTTTGCAAAGAGGCTTGAATTTCTTTGCACTGTAATTTTTTATTTCGTCTTTGCATACCAGAAAATAGTTTGGCGCGTTGTTGCGAAGTCCTCATTTTGTTTTATGCCATTGTTGCCCAAGTTGTCACAGATGAATACTTCAAACAAATGAAATAACAATTCTTTGAGTTTCTCTTTCTTTTAATACCAGTATCATTTAATGATTCCGCATAATTTAGCAATGTTTAATTAAAATGTGGGAGGTTTGAAAGGGACACGGTGTATATTAAAATGAATAAATATAAATAATGAAGCAAATAAGTAAATAGATAGGTATATAAATAAGTTAATTAAAATAATAAATAAATAAATAAATGATTAAATAATTTTATCTCTGTGATATCAAATAATTGTAACTATTTCCCTAGCATCATCTGCTTTACTAGTTTTGTTCAAGAATTTTTTTAGAAACTTCCGTCTTCAAAGCCATGAACGTTGGAAGAACGATACTTTTACGCTTATAGTAATACCAGTGGCTTGTGCAGCAAATGCTGCAAACTAAGGTCATTAGACGTTCAAATAAACAATTTTCAGATTTATTTTCAACGAAGAATACCAGACATTCGGAAAGTTATTTGCTTCCATAACAATGAAAGATACTCTCTCTCGAGCCAATACTGAAGAGAACCACGCATATAAATATCTGCATCACACCACCATTAAATATATGAAAAAGACCCAACCCCACTTGATTAATGATTACAAAAATATTTGATTTTTAATAATATTATCTTACGTAAGTTTTACAGCTTTCAGTAACATATACTATATATACTATATAGCCGCCACTCAGTAAAATATAGATATCAAAATCTAATTTAAGTTATTCTCTACATCTACTTATATAACCCCAAAATGTTTCACTTTAATATTATCAATATAGCATTAATATGTACAATTTATGAAAAGTAGTCACATCATGGCATTAACTACAATAATATTTAATTTCTAATGGTAATAATGTCATCAAACCACCTCAAGTTTTGTAGTTTTTAATATCCAATACACAGCTGTACCCAGAAAATTACACACCACAGAATCGAACCTGTACTGTATTTATAGTAAGTTAAGTTTTTAATGACCAATTTTATTTGAGCTCTAAATATATCAGCATTCTTGCAGATCATGGCCTTCGTGTAATATTGTTTACTGTAGTGTGTGCTTTGTTTTATTCTGAAATGCAACACGGCTGACTTGATGCTCGCTTCGCTTCTCCTTTACAAAAAAAGCGAAGCGAACATCAAGTCGGCCGTGAATGCAATTAATTAGTTCTCAAAACTGACGAAAAATGGATTTTGGAAAAAAGGAAAATGATGTTTAAAAATTAACGTTTCACTGAAAACTACTCTTTTTCCGAAAAACTTTGGGTTCCAAGCTTCACAACGAGGGGTCATATATTAAAATCCGTTCAGCCGTTTTCCCGTAATTTCCATTACCAGTTCAAATTACATATATACTAGTGGCTTGTGCAGCAAATACTGCTGCAAACTAAGTTCGTTAGACGTTCAAATAAAATTTTTTCAGATTTATTTTCAATGAAGAATACTTGTCTTTTTGATAGTTATTTGCTTCCATAATAATGAAACATACTCCCTCTGAATGGATTTTTTTTTAGGCCAAATACTTTTTCTTGAACCTATCCAACTTCAGTTTTTGAGTTTCAACGCGAAAGCGCAAGTATCAATGTCAGGACGATAGCAGTAGCTATTTCAGGTCATTGTGGATTGTAGGCAAAAGTTAAAAAAAATGTCAGGTTTGCTAAGCTTTCGAATAATCGCATTTTCGTATAGCTGCTGCATGTAGAACTTGAAATGTAGAGCGTAAAATCATTTTATCCTACTAAGAGATCTTGCTGAAATTATCTGGAGACTACAAAATTTTCTAGGCCTCTTATTTTATCAGTAAGTAATACCTTTTTATATATTTTCCTTAGGAACTGTAATTTTTGCGCTCTCTCGAGCCAATACTTACTGAAGACAATGCCACAGATCAATATCTACACTACACCGCCATTAAGTATATGAAAAAGACCCAACCCGACTGGGTTAATAACTATAAAAATATTTGATTTTTAATAACAACATTATTATCTTACTTAAGTTTTGTAGTTATATATAGCAGTCACTCAGTAAATTATAGAAATGAAGATCTAAATTAAAACATTCTCTACATTTACTTACATAACCACAAAACGTTTCACTTTCATGTCATCAATATAGCATCAATATTATGTACAATTAATGAAAAATAGATGCATCATGATATTAACTATAATAATATTTAATTTCTAATGATAATAATGTCATCAAACCACCTCAAGTTTCGTAGATTTGAATATCCAATACACAGCTGTACTCAGAAAATTATTATACGTACACTGCAGAAACAGTTTTTAATAACAAATTTAATTGAGCTCTAAATATGTCGGCAATCCTGCAGGTCATGGCCTTCGTGTAATAGCCTATTGTTTATTGTAGTGTGTGTTTTGTTCTGAAATTCAATCAAGTCGGTCGTGATTCGATAAAATTAGTTCTCAAAACTGACAACAGATGGATTTTGGAAAATAGGAAAATCATGTAGGAAAATTGATATTTCACTGAAAACTACTACTTTTCCGAAAAACTTTAGGTTCTAAGCTTCAAAATGAGGGGCGATTTATTAAAATCCGTTCAGCCGTTTTCCCGTAATTTCCATTACCAGTTCAAATTATATATATATATATAGATATATATATATATATATATGTATATAGAATGATAAGTCAAAGTGGTGACATAGATTAAGTAAAATTGTAGGTTCAATATAGAAAATGAAACATCAGCCTTAAAATATAAAAGCCAGTTTGTTCTTAGTTATTTGAAGTGAAACAATGAAAATCTGTTTAAAAAAATAAATCACAAAGGATGTTATGAAAGAAT